>JAVFBX010019985.1:0-31642 GCA_034783855.1 Mopalia kennerleyi | reverse complement strand
CATCTTCTTTTATCGCAAAGCATTTACACCACATCTTCTTTTATCGCAAAGCATTTACACCACATCTTCTTTTATGGCAAAGAATTAACACTGCATCTGTTTTTATCTTTAAGCATTTACACTACAACTTTTTTTCTCGTCAAGCATTTACACTATACATATTCTTTTATCGTAATTCATTTACACTACATTTTCTTTTATCGTAAAGCATTTGCACTTCATCTGTTTTTATCGTAAAGCATTTACACTATAGTATACATCTTCTTTTTTCGAAAAGCATTTGCACTACATCTGTTTTTATCGTAAAGCATTTACACCACATCTTCTTTAATCGCAAAGAATTAACACTGCATCTGTTTTTATCTTTAAGCATTTACACTACAACCTTTTTACACGTAAAGCATTTACACTACATATTCTATTATCGTAAAGCATTTACACTACATTTTCTTTAAAGCCTTTACACTTCATCTGTTTTATCGTAAAGCATTCACACTACATTTTCTTTTATCACAAAACATTTACACTACATCTAAGCTCATCTAAACAAACCAAATGAGATTCAGAGCTTCTGTATTTCCGCAAATTATACGAGTGATGCAAATACCCCATAGTAATGTAATACAGTTGTGTGTGGCGTTAAACGCCAACCAAATAAACACACAATCATGAGGCTGATATGCCAACAACATATATGTAGGGCTACTTCAAACAACATATGAGTATTTCATAGCTGGTAGCATGATGTGAACCATTGCCAAAACAACAACGTGATTGAGATTTGGGAAGCGAAATAATTTAAACAGCAATATTCAATACATTCACATATTAAATAAATCAACCATAATGATGTAACGCATTAATCTGTTTCCTGTATAAATATTTGTCTGGCTCAATTATCTTTATATTGATGTGTATGTGATCATTACAAACTATGTCCATACAGTCGCGAAAGTAGATTGGCCAGATACCTTGGTCCTATACCCCATTGTTTGTATTTGTATGGGGATTGTGAGGACATTGTATAGGTTCATTTTGATATTGTCTGGTTATGGTGCAATCAATTTTAACTATCTTTGTTAGAATCACATCCCGACGGATAGTTCCTCCACTAGATCGTGTTTTGGGTCGGGTGATGGCCGTTTCTGTGTGGTCGAAGCTGTTAGTGCTCTCTCCTCTGGGAGTCGCGCTTTAACAAAACCAAACTGTGGGTTAATAGCTGATCTGAAGCGATTAGGTCATAAACACGGCTGTATCTTTTGCGCGAGGTGAAGCTCGTTTTCCGCCAAACAATACGGGGGCTGAATAAAGCTAAGTAAACACGGCGGCCCCGTTTATCTGGCCACTAAAGCGATGTCATGAAGAGCGATGATGATAATTATAATGCTTGTTTTATCGAGTCCGTCTGATACATTCAATGCTGCTGCAAATCAGTCCGCATCTCGCTCCGTCGGGTCAAATTGTTCTCTATATTAATCTTTTACGACCGCTGTGGTGATTCGTGGTACAACCGTCAACTGATGGCGTCTCATTTATGACAAACTTATCAAAACAGTCATCATGATTGTTTAAATTGTTATAGTTTTCTCAATCGCTAATAATTACTATTGCTCTCTTATATTTTATTGTTTTTGCAATAACTTGAAAATAAATTATTTTCGTACTTGCAATGACGGACGTGATTGCGTCATTGCACGTAATTGCATTCCACCAAATTCCGCGTACCAAATACTCGCCGTAAAAAAGTTGACGGACTGTCGTCAATCATAAAAGAGACTTTCATTCAGTTCATACTAGAGTCTACCGTCTGCCAAACTGTGTGAACCAGTATAGCCGCCATGAGCTGTTGAACAATATTCAGGCCAATAAGTTTTGTAGAAACAGTAACCTCGAAAATAAATGCATGGAGTAATGCCAACCTTGGAGCCTGACCTCTCTCCTGTTGAAATGATGGTTTTACATTTTCTGCATATGTGGCTGCCTCTCAATTATCCGACTGTTTACGTGCGTGTATATTTTGAATGCTATTACTTGGAAATTTTTCACAAAAACTGTTCACTTTAAAATGTACCTTTTAAGTTCAAGTTTTTGTTAAATCATTCCAAAATATAGAGCACAATTCATGTAGTATATACATTTAAAAACGACAGCTTCGAATTCACATTTCGTTTAAAGGATGGTTATGAACGCAGCCGGTAGAGTGTTGGGGCTGTAACTCAAAGGTACAGGGTTCGATTCCTGGTGGAATGTTTTCTCTTCATTTATTGAAAACATGTTTATGCCAGAGCCAGTCTTTCGGATTTACTCAAGCAAAAACTAACTTTCTCTCTTCATTTATTTAAAATATATATAGAGTTTTGTATTACATTTTGATACACGATCAACAAAGTATATTGATGACACGCACCCCGACCTTCACTCTTACATCGAGAAAAATATGTTTTCATCAGAAAGAAGACAAAATTGTGACCATATTTTGTTCTCAAAATGAGACATTACCGGATACTTATTTTAAATTACTTGATTTCACAATTGGATGCATATGCCCATACAGACGGTTGCCCAATATAACCACAAATAACTTTTAAAAGGACATTCCATCTTTGAGGATTTTTTTGTTCTGCTCTTCATTATTTCGTAGAAGGTTCGGGTGTTGCCCAGCTTTCATATTTCCACATTTTAATATAATAATCGTTCACTTCTCGTGTGTATTTGAATGTGTGTGTACATATAATCTTGAAACAATGATCTAGTAGAAATCTTGCTGTAACGACATTAGGCAATACTTTTTTAATTGCATAAGATAATTTTTAAAATGTATTTTTATGACTTAACAAACTGGAATTTGGACAAGCCACTGACATTTTGTCATTGTTTAAACACCTCTTTAAAGTCGTGAAATTTGGATTCCAGCCAGTTCCAATCATTTAAGAGAACAAAGGATATTGTATATATATAAAACAGCTTACGTTATTTCCCATTTATTCAGTTAGTCGATATAACAATTTATAATAGAGGATCCGTCTGTCAACCCTCAGGTATATGAATGAATCACACGTTGTGGCTCCGGCAATCACATGGGTGGTTTTTACGAGGTTTCCTCCCGGTTATCCACCGTAATTGTGAATTGGACAATCCGTCGACCTATAAGCGAAATACCCTTGAGTACGACGTGATATCCCAATCAAACAAACAAACAAGTTATAATAGAGGCATATATTTTGAATCTATGAGTGCAGATGTTTCAGTATGTAAGGATTTTAGCTGTAAGCAACAAATGCCACAATACGATAAGGTGAGATTGTGAACTCATGGCTATAGCGGTCCTAATGCTATATGTCCACTGCAATAATATGTAATTTACACCTTATAATTTAAGCCATTTATATAGTTGATAGAACGTATATACTTCGCTGCGTCTGTCCCTATAAAATATACATAGCTCTTTGTTGTCCTTTAGAGAACTTGATAATATATTTTTCGTTTCTATTGACTAGGCTATATTGTTTCATTATTGATTATGTGGTTATCCCTGTTCGCTCTCTGTATGCTGTGGACTTGTTTACAATTCTATTCATGTCACTCGTTAGTATTTGTTCCCTTAGTAAGCATTGTTTTGTCTTGGTTGTTCAAATGTGTATAAGCTGTTACTAATGACTTCATAACTAATATTTCACACGCCTCCTTTGTTCGCGGCTGTCTCCATTAAAACAGATGAAACAAAAAAGGTCACAGTTCAAATGTATACTAAGTCAACAAAACCAGCCATTATGTTTATGTGTCATTTTTCGTTTTCCACTTAATGCTATACCATGAGGCTATGTAGCTCAGTCGGTTAGAGCGCTGGTCATAAACAGGGCTCTAATGGAACCGTTTAAGGTTCTTCAGTCATGGCTCTAGTGAATCCCTTTATGATTCCGATGGAATCCTTACATGCAGCAACTGTATCTAGTATTTCTCCCAGTCGTCTTATGTCAAAGAACCGTTTTTGTCATTATGGTTCCATATAGAACCATCCTCTTTTTTAAAGAACCCTCAAAGAACCATTATATTTAAGAGTGTTGTCAGTTCCGTGTGGTGGATATAAAATTCCTCATACAGAATTAGACCCACGTTTCAAGAAAGGGTCTCTCATGGCTTTCCTAGGGCTCTGGATGCCAAGTTTCCACCATACATTTTACTTACAACACCAGCATTTAAGTGGTTTTCGGTGGAAAACAGCGTTTCTTACAACTTGGTATGGGATGTATAATTTGACTGTGACTTTTATTGTTTGTTTGTTTGTTATTTAAACTCTAATATTTGTATTATGTTATAGTAATTTGTTGGCTTTTTAATGTATTGTATTTTGCAACATAATACAGAATATATACACCAAAGCCAACCTATAACCTTTTCCAATGAAGAACCCCTAAAGTATATGTTAAAGCCACTATACTGTATCGACAGGTCCTCGACCACACTCCTCCACACGTTAAGTTGCTTTTGTTTGATAACAATAGTACAGTCGTTAACAGCTGGGTTGGTTATATAATGAACAATTACAAAAACACTTTGTTTTTTTCCAGCATAACATCAGACGGATAAGCACATTATTACCCGCGGAACCTGTAGGTTTTTTTTCGATCGCGTTCTGCTCGCTGCAGCAATGATACACAAAAATACACATTCCATATACTAGTAGTCGATTGGCGTGATACCCTGTTACTGTCGAGTTTTGTTTCGTGCGGCAATTACCCACGGGATACACACTCCAATCAGTCGATTTAATTGGGTATATATGACCATTGGTCGGAATGAACAATTGTCAGTTTTGTTTAATTTTCTTAATCGCCTTAGCGTACATCATTTAATAGAATGGACATCACACCAAAATCATAAATAACCAACCACCAACAATTTGCAGTAATCGGCACTCGTTTCCAACATGTATTGAAATGAGGAGTAGTAGGCTTGCAACACCAAGTGCCCTTACTTGAGACAATATTATCCTTTCGCTTTATTGCTGCATGTATCAATTTTTATTAATCATTTTAGGATTGAAATATTACTTGAAGACATGATACCAGTAAAGCTATGCAGATTTCTAGATCATGATTGTTTTCTTAGATATATAGAATAGATATATAGATAGTTGTAAAACCACACACTCTATAGGCAGACAAATAAAAAGGATGAATAGTCGGTTACTATTATAGGCTGTTAATATCATGTTATGCTCAGTGTCCCCATGATTAACAAAATCCACAATCCAGAGAGTCGGTTATATTAAAAGACTGCTGCAGTCGAGTACATATTGGTATCCCTATAATCCGAAAAGTCCGTCACTCTTATAGGCTGTTTCAATCGAGTTATACTCGATGCCATCATAATCCACAAAATCCGTAATCTAAAGAGTTGGGGGGCTGTATAATAGGCTGTTACTATTGAGTAATGCTCGGTGCACCCATCATCACAAAATCCATAATCCAATAAGTCACGTGCTGTAATAGCCGGCTTCGGTTGAGTTATGCTCGGTGCCCCGAAGATCCACAAAATCCATAATCCAAAAAAAATCGGCCAATGTAATAGGCTCTTACGATCGAGTATGTTTGATGCCCACGTGATCCACAACATCCATAATCCAAAGTTGGCCACTGTAATAGGCTCTTACGATCGAGTTATGCTCGGTGCTTCCATGTATAATCCACAAAATCCATAATCCAGAGGCGGGTGCTGTAATAGGCTCTTACGACCCAGATGTGTTCTGGTTTGCCATGAGCCACAATATCCATAATCCACAGAATCGGATACTATAATTGGATGTTACGATCGGCTCGTGTTCTGTGTTGCCATGAGCCGGATACTATGATTGGCCGTACGATCGGCTTGTGCTCTGTGTTGCCATGAGCCGGATACTATGATTGGCCGTACGATCGGCTCGTGCTCTGTGTTGCCATTAGCCGGATACTATGATTGGCCGTATGATCGGCTCGTGTTCTGTGTTGCCATGAGCCGGATACTACGATTGGCCGTACGATCGACTCGTGCTCTGTCTTGCCATGAGGCGGATACTATGATTGGCCGTACGATCGGCTCGTGCCCTGTGTTGCCATGAGCCGGATACTATGATTGGTCGTACGATCGGCTCGTGCTCTGTGTTGCCATTATGCTCATTAACAAGGTATAGTATCCAATCAGGATCTTGGACCGTATATTACTGCATGGACTGTTCGCGCTGAATCTCCATCCATAAACCATTTGTGGCTTAATAACAGGAATAAAGAGCATGTTTACAGTGTGAGATTTAAAAACAATAGAGTAAGAGGGTTGAAGAAAGTTGTTTTAATTTTTTAATTTTTAAAAATATTTTTGATTACATTTTAATTTAAAGGGATGAAGAATGTAATGAAGACATACTTATCTCAACATTCCGATTTATTTTATTTAACAGTTAAGAGCGGTAATTTTGATAATACTGAGTGGCAATAAAATTACAGAGAAGAAAACTATTAAACTTTAGTTAGACAATGCTTTATTAATAAACGTATTTATTCGGTAGAATGGAATCCGTATATTTTCCGAGATTTCGCGCCGAATCGAACATGCCATATATCCGTGCTACACGGTGTAAAAGTATAGATCACCTTGTCTACATGCAAAAAATTTGTACAAATCTTTTCTAAAAACTTAAGTCGATACAGGTGGCTTTATGGGAGTATTAGCTAGATGGCGTTACATTGCCACCATCTAATTATAAAAGGATAGTTGATCTATAACAAGGCACTTATAAACGTCCACACATATAAAATAAATCGAAATATTCAATATTTCTACTCAGATTTTAGGATCATCTTACTCGCAAATTTTAAAAACTATTATGCTGTTTTATCAAATATAAATTTTGTTCTGAAAAAAAAAAAAACAACAAAGCAACAAAATAAAATAATACTGGTTATTTTCTTTACTTCATATACAATGCTACAGCGTTTGACTGGATTGTTTTCTCAGACGTTCGCGAATCGATAGGTCACTGCCCTGTCAGTCTCGCCGATTTAGATTTGAGGGAAATTGGCGTAAATACAATGTGTATTGCATGTATATCGCCTCCATGCGAAATTTTTGAGCTGTGAGAAAATTAATATTAATATTAATATTCCTCCAGTGTAGATATTGTATTACTAGGCTTGAAATGTTCAACTCCTTTCAGCCATAGTTTCAACACTATTAAGTAGATATTTTTTTTAACTGTTTAAAATATTTGTTTAGTTGTAATACTTAACGAACTAAAAGACTTTAAGAACATAGATTGGATCTTTTTAATGGGGCATCATTTTTGTTTGATTAACGATAAAATACAAAGACAGCAACAGCCTTAACATCGTATTTGCCAACGTATTGTGCTTCTCATATCGGACATAGTAAATAATGGATATCAAACTGTGAAAATCTGCGATCTCCAAAATAATGACCGTGCGCCAATCTCGCCACACCTCCCAACACTAATTGCACCATTGTACAACATCAAACAGCTATACTGTTGTCAAGGTTAACATTTGTCTTAGCTCTTACATAAACGGCATGGCTGGAAATGCAGAAACAGAACGACATCTCATTGTCTTCTACCCGTAAATGCTCATATGGCTTTTGTTATATAAAATGAATATTATCGCATCTTAGAAATGACCCTGGGCGATATATATAATGAGTATGTGGCATTGGGGTCGATCCGCCTGTACAGTTTTCGTTATCTATAATGAGGTACGATCGTATGCAATACATATATGTATCGACAAGGTCATTATAATGTGTATTTACTGATGAGGGTCGGACATGACTGGTGCCTTACACAAGACAACTATCATGCAGCACTAGTATCACTCCATCAGTCAGTCAGCCTATGCTAGAAGGGAACAACTGATAAAATCTTATGATGAAAAGCTACAAACAGTATTATCTGTATAGTACTATCTTAGAATTCGACACATGTAAATGCTTGTTTCCTATAAACAGTCAATCAGCCAGTCAGTAAATCAACCAGCCTTCCACTGATGACAACCGGCTTTCGGTTGACAGTAAACGATTTCAGAAACAAGCTATGCTGGGGATGAGTTAAAAAAAAGTAACTTGGTCCTGATTATTCACAATTTTGCAAATGGTTGCAAATATGAGGAGTAGATAGAGAGTGTTGCAGCAGACACTGTACGTTTCTCATTTTATCTATGGAAATGCCCCTTTTATTGTGTTTTATATTATGAATGAGAATCGAGTAATCATTATTTCTTTTTCAGTAATTTTATTTTTTTTAATTACTTTCGGATTTCGAATGGCCTTTGTTATGTCGGGGGGTTTCTTTGCTTTATGTTCTCATACATATTATAAAACCGACTTTAATTTACAGAATTAACGATATCTTTGGAAATATCCAAGATATATACCATTAAATCGACAATTAAGACATCTTTCGTTTATTGTAACGACTTTCTGAGACGATAAGATCGAAAAGTCTATCGACAAAAATCTCAGGCGCAAAATCGCTTACTAATAGCTTGGTTTGGCGTTAAAGAGTGTCGATGCTGTGGTTTGGTTTGACAAATTTAGCCGCTAGCGTTGATAAACCGACAACCATTTAATTACTGAACAAGATAAGGCTTTGATAAACTGCTAACACTCACGATGATCCGCGAGAAATTATATTGGAACGACAGCGGAGCCGCGAGCTATACAAGCTTCTGGTCGCGACTGTAGTTCAAAGCCTGGCTGGCTCGATCAGCTGTGTGGGCGTGGCTGGATATGTTGTGACTGACTGACAGATTGTATGAGCGAATGGAAGGCTTTATAATTTGATGAATGGACCACCAATGGGAAGGCTAGCTGCGCCCTCCCCGATGAACTGTCCAAATCCATTCTTCTCATTGGCTCTTATCTTCTTGAATTACATCACTTATACGGTACGATACAATACCTCGCCTGTGTTAGTATATAAAAGTGGTAAAGAGCTGACCCGCCTTCTTCTTTAACGAAAGTGTGAACTAGCTGTGGAGTGTATGAGAAAGAGTTGGAGTGTGTGATAAAGGCCGAAGTCCCCGGTCTTAGTGTCATTTTACGCTGAGCATTCAAAGGTGGCACATACAACTTAACACTGCTTAGCCTGGCTCTGTGTTTGTATATACCACCTGAATAGACTGTGACAAATAATTGCGGTAGACAGTGTAGTTTTAACTCTGTGTATACAAATGCACAGTTACGTTCAACGCTAACCTGATATACAGCAGTACATCTATAGGACATTCTGTGAAAAAGACACTTTACAGGAATTGTGACATGATGCAGCATTTTGGACCATTTACTGCGGGGGAGTCTCTGACGAGTCCTGGCGATTCCAAAATGATCAAGTCTCAAGCTGAACACGTGAAAAGGCCAATGAATGCATTTATGGTATGGTCCCGGGGCCAGAGGAGAAAAATGGCACAGGATAATCCGAAAATGCATAACTCGGAAATCAGTAAAAGGCTAGGCGCAGAATGGAAACTGTTAACGGAAGAGGAAAAAAGACCTTTCATTGATGAGGCGAAACGTTTACGAGCTCTTCACATGAAGGAACATCCAGACTATAAATACAGGCCGAGACGGAAACCAAAATCACTTTTGAAAAAAGACAAATACGCTTTTCCGATACCAGTTATCCCAGGTATGAGCCACGGCCTCGCGGGTTTGCCAGCTGGTTTTGGTATTCCTACATCACAAGCGGACACTATGTTTTCTACCTTAAATGGAATTAGTTTAGCAGAAAAAGCACGGGCATTTTTACCCCCAGTTTCCTCACATTCTTTGTACGGACATTTAGAAGCTGCCGGTAAGTTAGATGCGGCATCCTTGTCACTTCGCCCCCCGGACTTGTCCAGTGCTCTGTATTCCCCTTACGCCGCAGCTGCTGCGGCCTCTCATTCAGGACTTAGTTCGTTTCCCCCTGCTGCTCACTCCCACAGTGGGCTGCCCGGCGGACAGTATCTTGTCCCGTGCTGTCCACCCGCCTATATGCCATCACAAGACCTTCATCGGCCAGTAGCTTATGTTCTTGTTAAACCCGAGGATCATTACAGACATTCGGTATTATAAAATAACTTTAGGTCAATTATATGAATCGTACTGTATGTAAATATATTTAGGAAAACAGTTCACACAACAGACGGATGGACTTGAACTATTCTTTGTCCTGAAAATGTATATATCGAACGACAAACGGATGAAAACTTTATAATCCAAGATCAGCAATTCAGGGCAGTGTATTGTGCAATTTCTTCCTCGTCAGACATTTTGAACTGATTGTTCTAAACGTTTCACCTTGTGGACGGGTGATCAGCGGTGAAGATAGAGAAGTTTGAACAACTTTAAATTACAGCCTGTGGTGAGCCTCTAGGAGTTTTGTGAAATAAAACGTGTGCTTTTTGTCATAGTTTAACACTAGTGCTTTTCTTTGCTGAGTACTATTATTTGGAAGTAGAAACTTTACAGTAGTGCTATGTGATTTGGACTAACACTCTCGTCTGTGTATGTTTATGGTTTAAGAATTGTACGGACTAAAATATCTCACTGCCTTAAACTTCGGTTAGGGTACCGGTCTGTACGACTCTGCCAGAGAGTCAGTGGTGCATCTGCCCGGGAAATTGCCAGCTCGCTTGGCGACCATGCTCCGAGCCCCTAAACGCCCGCCCGCCCTTTCTTCCGTAAACCTTACCGGGGAAAATAATACCTCACCACCGTGAGCTACATCTAGTTATGGACTTCAAATGAACAATTGTGTACGCATGTGACTTTGTATCTCGTGAGTAAGTAACTGTCAACACTGTATACTGGTTAAACGACTACTTAATGTACGTTTGAACCTTAAACAATTAAGTGATCTCAAATATGTGAAACATGAATACACTCGTCTACTGCATAATTAACCTATGAACTGCCGGTTTGAAATATAGTCCTTTTTACATAATAGTACGCATGTTTACATACTTGTGTATTTATTATGCTACGCTGCGCTTTTCCTTCAATTTCTATTGGTCATAATGATTGATTGTTCAGTTATTAGCTAATGTATTATTTTTCTCAGTCAATAACATTGCCATGTTTTCAATGTGAAATTTAAAATTCCCCAACTTTTGTTTGCATAATTTTAGCGATGGAGATGTTTGGATGTCTTATAAATACGGCAATATTCCAAGCAAAGATTTCGTTCTCGTTAAAAGTCGATTTTCTATAGAAGTGCTGAATTCTAAAACAAAGAATAGTTTTTATGTACTAAATTCTAAAACAAAGAATAGTTTTTATGTACGCATGACAAGTTTTGTTATAATTTTAACGAAATTCTAAATGTTATATATGTACGCATATTTATTTTATTGTTAAGACTGAGTCAATTCTGCCAATTGTCATTATTTGTTTAAATTTGCATATTAATTGAAAAGTCCCTTTTTTAAACCATCTTGAGATCTTTGTGTATAATTTGCTTAAGAGCCCACACAAAGTTGATAGCGCTTTATTGACCATCTGGTTTTAAAAAAATATATAATTTACGTATTTTGTGTTCCTGTTATATTTTGGGATTTGAATTTACATTTTGCGTATTGTTGGAATAATATTTGACTAACATAATTTTTTTCACAGAATTCATACTTTGTGTAGTATATAAATATATACAGTGATCTAATGTGTTGATTACGAAATCCATAAAAAAAATCTTGAAATTGCAGAATAATAAAAAATGTTATATATAGTGTTCAATGAATTTAGAGTTTTACTGTTTTTATGTTATAGTTTATAGTTAAAATATATTTGCCCAACAACGGGTTTGCCGCCTAGGGAGATTTGGGAACGAACAACGATTCTTACACCGAATAAGCCGACCAGTGAATTAACATAACAATGAACCACCAAATAAGCTTTCAGGGAATGTCTTTCGCCCCACCACTATACTGCTGGATGCTCTATTTTATGCCCTATATATTTGCTCTAATACATTGAAGCACCTGTCAGATGTTCATATTTCCGGAAAGCTTGTATCTTGCGTTTAATCGACAAACGGAAGAAATTTAAATTAACAAATATACAGTAATATTTACATCATGCAGTGGCATTTATTCTAAAAGTGAAAGAAAACAAAGAAAAACACAAATCAGCCGTTATAGACAAATGGGACACTACAACCTCATAGGTATTGTGGGATTTTATTGTTTTAATTCAACCACAATTCAAGCTGTTGCAGACTTAGCGTGTCGTAAAGAGACCTCATTAGTTTTAATGATTGTAGCGAACGTTTATTATGTGATAATGAATTTTATACGGAAGCACAAATGATGTGTCACGAAGTTCGCCATTTAGTTTAATCTTTAATCCTGTAAGAAAAATATGGATTACTGCGTCTATTCTTTTATTGCTTCTTGTTTATTAAGATTGTGACGTTTAAAATAGATACTCACATTGCTCTCAAGGATGCGTGTGAGTAGCTATTTTAAAATATCAAAACCGTAAAAAACAAAACTCAGTTAGCCAGATTTCTCTTAATACGCCATTTAACGCACTCACTGGTAGATTATGTTTTAAACCGCTTAAAATACCTATAATAAAGTTTCCGTTGTGGATTAAGTTTAATCGCAGATTTGTTATACTTTATATGTATTGGTCTTGTAATATACAAAAGGTGGCAAACGGATTTAAACTTTCTAAAGGTTGTAATTCAAAACAATATCATGTTTAAAAGCAATTTATCCGTTTGAATTTAAACCCGAAAAAATTTAACACTGTCTAGCTTTCTAAAAGTCAAAGAAGAAAAATGGCGCAAGTTGAGTTTAAACACTTAAATTCCTTATTTTAAACTGCGAAATAAAAACAAATCTGATAAATGTGCCGACAAAGATATTTATTAATTCAATACAGTTTTAATTGTATTGATTGTTGGATAGCTCCACATTTCTGTCATCACGGGGTTAACCTCAATGTCGCCAATCGCAATTTCATGAAATAAATCAATTAATAAATTGTGTTGCCCAAGCACTTGAATAGCCCAGAGGCTGGTAACAGAATGATGTGTGATGTTTTCCTGCATACCGTTCATCACACCAAGGTGACTGTCGCTTTTAAACGAGAGTTTGGTCGCAGTGCTTTGCATGCTCTTCCCGATTCCTCCCGTTTAGCTAGATGTGGATATTTCTCAATTCGTATAGCTGTCGAGATAAAGGACCGAATAAAGCTAACAACGTCATGGCTTAGAACAAAGGCTTCAACTATATTAAAGCCGATAAACTTTTAATTTTAACTTTTTTAATTTTGTTCTTAATAAAAAAAACAATTTCTTGTCGATAAGCAGTAAAAACTGTTTATATATGCACAAGATAAATAAGAAATCGTTCAAATCAATGAGTTAAAAAGAAAAAAAACGATAAAACAAACAACAGAGAAGCAGAAGTATTGATTTTAATATAGGATACAATTGAATCAATATTGGATTAGCATGCATCCCCGTGTATCATTAATTTGAGTCCTAATTTAATACAGTACGTAATGAAGATATTTCATTTAATCCACAATCCGTTATTTAGTAAGTAGACCTATATTTGTACTGTCTTATTCGAGTCCGTTGACTGGGCTCTTATCGAATCTACGCGCATGAATTTAATCTATACATCATTATTAACACGTCCTATGAGCGAGAATAATAATTCTCTAACAAATATATCTCTCTTCTGTTTGGGCAGAATACCAGAACGATCTTTTATAGTTATGCTTCCTTGATGGTGTATCACACTGATCGTATCCGGTACATATGACACGCCTTGAGTTATATCTATCTAATCACATGTTATTGACTGCTTATATGATATGTAGGCTATGTAATAAGTGTAGAAAAAAATAACATTTCATGGTTTTTGAAATATGGGTTTTAGTGTGGAGAACCGTTTCAGGACAGATGCATCATACGAGGGCCATGCTAAAACCCATTTTTCCAGGGAAGGAAAACGGGGTTATAGACCTAGTTCGGATCTGCTTTAGCTTGAAATGTCACTTAAACAAGTTGGTCGTTAATAAGCCGGTGTATACTACACGCTTATCAATACACTCCGCTGAATAAGTGGGGTAACGATGAGTGTTTGTGATTTAGTCATAGTTGCGGATATTGACCCTCTCCCCCCACCCCTATATCTACCTCGGTGGAGTATCACCGGGTCTGTCGCCCCGCGTGGTTATTCATACTAAAGTGTTTACTCTCTGCACAGGTGACAAAAGAAACGTAAAATTAAATACACTAAGCTTTGGATTTAAGTGTACATATAAAAAGAAACTAAGATATTAAGACACTCCTATATTCCTTCATGACATATCAGTTACATGGATTGCGGTGGATCTTGTACTTTTCTCGGAACCAGATCTTTTTGTTTTTAATTTTAGTAAAAATGGTGTCCATTGCAGTGTTCCGTTTAATACTAGAATTGTCACAACCCCCGTCATATTAGTTTAACGACCTTCAATACGCTATGAAACACAGACCCAGCCCTGCTTAACAAACAAGTCAGGGGGGTCGGGCTGTAATGTAAATATAAAGAATTAGGATCCACATTGATAACGCGGTGTTCATTTCATATTAATGATATAAAACGTATTAACACATTGGCCTATTTTCACTAATTAAAATTATTATTTATAGGTTATTAATTAATAAATTAATGGTTTTATTTATTAATTCGTTCATTCGTTCGTTCATTATAAATCCATGTATTGGATATTATACATAATGGTCAATTCAAAAGTGTCTTCGTACTATTTTGATCGAGAAACAATACTTTCCGTCTTTTTTAAACATTGTAAACAAGAGAATTGACCGGCCATCAGCGTGGATGGAGTTCTTTAGTGCGCAGTATGTTGTTGGGTGGGTTTAGGCTACAAATGCAAATAATTGAAATGTCCATATAGATAACAAACCAGTGACGCCACAAACAGTGACATGATAAACAACTTAGTCACGCTACAAAGACGGATTTGATACATACCCCAGTCACGTTACCCACACGGACATGATACGCGCCACAGCCACGCTACAAATACGGATATGATACATAACCCAGTCACGTTACATACACGGACATGAATCATAACCCAGTCCCGCTACAATACACTGACGCTACAGACACGGAATGATATAAAACCCAGTCACGCCTTAGACACGGATATGATACACAACCCAGGCATGATACATACTTCGAGTTGATACACGACCCAGCCATACTACAGACAGGGGGAATGATACACTCCACTGTCACACCACAAACACGGACATAATGCACAACCTATTGACGTTACACACACGGTTATGATGCACACAGCCTAGTCACGTTACACACAAGGACATGATGCACACAGCCTAGTCACGTTACACACAAGGACATGATGCACACAGCCTAGCCACGTTACACACACGGGTTTGAAGCACAGCCTAGTCACGTTACACACACGGGCATGATGCACAGCCTAGTCACGTTACACACACGGGCATGATGCACAGCCTAGTTACGCTACACACACGGGCATGATGCACAGCCTAGTCACGTTACACACACGGACATGACGCACAGCCTAGTCACGTTACACACACGGGCATGATGCACAGCCTATCCAGACTACAACAAACTGACGCTACATACACAGAATGATATAAAACGCAGTCACGCTTCAGACACGGACATAATACACGACCCACTCACGATACAGACACGGGCATGATATACCACACGGTCAAGGTACAGACACGGACATAATACACAACACATTCACGCTTTACACGGACAAGATACACATTCGAATCATGCTACAAACACGGATACTTTATTACACTACCCATGCACACTACAAATACTTTTGTGATACACAACCCATTAACGATGTAGACAATGACACTGCTACAGTCACGGATACAATACACTACAGAGTCACGCTACAAATGCGAATATGAAACATATCCAAGTCACGCTGCAGACACAGACATGAAAACAACCAATTAACGCTACAGACAAGGATACTACAACAACCCAGTAACGCTTAAAACAAATAAAGTTAACAGCCCAGTAACGCTACACACATATATACAATAAATAACCTGATCATACTGCAGTCACCCACATAATACACGACCCAGTCACGCTACATTTACACACGACGAATCATTCCAGGAATGCTGAAGCCAAAATATTGGCTAAAAATACATAACCAAGTCAAGCTGAAGAAACAAGACACACAACGCAGCAACCATGCAATATTTACACGTTACACACGCAAGTTGCGGTTGATACGATTTACAGCCCAGTGACGATTCAGCCAATGACACGATATACGAACCAACCAAACAAGAAACCGGAAAATTGTACACAATGCCGCCAATGTAGTCACTGTCACTATGCGACATACTGACAGTCTGCAGAGACCATCATGACACACAACCAAGCCGGCTACGCACATCGACAAGACACACTAACCAGTTTCGCTGCAGTCAACGACTTAAAACTTAAACTTAATCACCCTGACACGGTACATAACCAAGTCAAGCCTCCAGACATATAAAACATACTACTCAGTCACACTACAATCAATGACAGATTACTCAATCAACGATACATAACCCAGTCACGCTGCAAAAAATGACACGATACACAACCATGTCACGTTGAAAACAATGACGCGATTCACAACCATGTCACGTTGAAAACAATAACACGATACCTGACCCAGTCAAGCTGCAAACAATGACACAATGCACAACCATGTCACGTTGCAAACAATGACACGATACATAGCCCAGTCACGCTACAAACAATGACACGGTGCACAACCATGTCACGCTGCAAACAATGGCACGATACATAGCCCAGTCACGTTACAAACAATGTCACGGTGCACAACCATGTCACACTGCAAACAATGATACGATACATGACCCAGTCACTCTATTAACAATGACACGATACTGACCCAGCCATGCTATAAACAATGACACAATGCTCAACCCAGTCACTTTGCAGACCATGACACGATACATAACGAAGTCACATGGCAAAGAATGACACGATGCACAACTATGTCACACTGAAAACAATGACACGATATACATGACTTTAATATTAGTTGTGATCAGTTGAAATTGAACACCCGCCGTATCCTGATTTATTTCTTTCGAGATTCTCTCGAGCAATGTTTATGGTATTAACACTTCACTTTGCAATATGGGATACGTTAAGTCTTACTTTCTGTTTTATGTTCTGAGCTCTGCCATAGGCACGGGTATAAAGACTTGAGGGTTAGCTTCTGGGTTAGGTTTTACCTTTGTCCCCAACTTAATAACTAAGGAATGATGACGTCATCTCTTACGTGCCAGACTAAGGGATAAAATAGCAGATATAACAACAAACCTCACAGGTTGAAGTTGTTTTATCTACCCAAACGTTAATAAACAGTTCTGTCCTTTTGTTAGTAAAACATGATACTGCGAGAAACATATTGTGTTTGACCTTTTCTGTCATGTAACCCCTGATTCAACTGTGAACAGAAATTGTAAAGCCTATTGTATACACTATTTGTGTATTTCTGTCTATTGTCGTCAATCATTGTCTACCGTATGTCTATACCGTTATACAATAATATACCTGGATGTATAATAGTTTCACCTCCTTTATTTGTTTAAGAGGCAAGCCTTTGTTTTGTTTTGTTCACAAGTTACACCTTTTAAACATATGTAGTAAACATAAAAGCTCAACTCTGTGTGAATGTGTGTTGTAATGTATGTTTGAAACTTTCGTATCTGAGTTTCGCGTCGGCCCAACTCCAAGGCGGTCGATGGTTCGTGTATGCTACTTGGTCGGTTTGCGTATCCAATAAATTGTCTTTTATGCCTCTCAAGTTGGGACTGTATATGAATAAACGTATGCTCGTCTCGCGTGGTTCGTGTCTGTCAACCGGTTGTGCCGTGGCTTTGGTCTTTGAAAGAATAAAGAGTTGCGTACAAACGACAAGCACATGTGTGTGTGTGATGTATGTATTGCCACCTGAAGCAGTCTGCTTGAGGTTAAATACAAGGGTTTGATACAGCAATGATTTGATCTCTGCCAGTGTGCGCTAATCTGACAGGGGCGAGATTCGTGTGTACTGGTGACGGTAGTCTCACCAATGGTTCTATCGGTCGTATTCTCGCGTGAGTTTCTATTGTGGACGAGTTTCCGCCAATTTCCGCCAATATTTGTGGCTACGTTTGCCACAGACCAGCAAATTTAATAAGTACAAAACAAGATTGCCCGGGTGTATCTTAAAGTCAATGTCTCGACGTAGGAAGTTGAATCGATTATATATTAGAATGAGGTTTCCTAACACGGATGTGTGCGCGTGCGCACTGTAAATTTAAACACCTCGTCTCAACCATCCTTGAAAATATTCTCATCGCTCAATCAACCAACCAATCAATCAATCAATCAATAGATCAGTTTAAGCACCACTTAAAAGAACTGACAACTTTTGTTGACTATAGATACATACGCTCCAATATGCAGCGGCTTTTACATATATTTACTACTGATTGTCCATTTCAGCCACTGCATATAAAAGAATGTTTAGCGCGAGATGGACACCACAGGGTGCTATTGGGGACTAGATATCAAGAGCCAATAAAGTGGCGTTTTGTAGCGCTTGTTTGGTTGCATTTTGTTGACCTCTTGTCTAATGCCGAGGCCAAGGTTTAGCACGTCGCGGGAAATGTGGAGTTGTTGCTCGAAACGGCAGATACAGGCATATGATTGGATATAGTCTACATGCGTTCGACAGCGGCGTCTGGCAGAAGCCCGCTATATACGCTATGCATCAATCAGCGGGTAAATGAAGGTGTATATAATTGTTTTTTAAAAACCCGCTGTATGTTATGAGCGTAATAGATAAAATGCTGGTTTTCGTGGGATGAGGAAACTTGCTAATTCAGCTTTGATAAGTGTCTTAAATCTGAGGAAACGGCATTCAAAGTTATATGGCTCTACGACACTCTACACATGCCATTATTGACTGTCAACACCCTCCTCAGCCGAATGTTAACCGATCACATCATATCGGAACATCACTCGGCCATTTCCGTACCGTAAATAATCTCGGGCGATATATGGATCATTGTAGAAGGCCCACTTATTCAAGTGTTTATTGTTTATGTCTCAAGGGTATTCATGTGATGAAATGATGACGTCATTGGGGCTATATTATTATTAAATAACTTACAGAGGACATTTGTATTAATTACAACAAGTAATATATAACAAAAGAGCGGTGTTTTGTTAAAATGAGATATTACCCAAGAAACATGCTTGCTTGGCTTTTTTTATATATAAATCCGCGGAGTACTTTGGTTGATTTCCACGCATGCGCATAAAACATCCGCGGTTAACATTGCACGTTTTCGTGTTATATTATCGCTTCCATTCACCTCCGAGATAAATGTACCGGTACGGAAAGAGTCGATGGATGTTCTGACATGCGATCACATACCACCTCTTTCGATAATGTGAATGAATTGTAGTTCCGGTGTGACATCACAAAGCCCCAAACCATTACGTAGACCTACGTAATCAACGCATTCAACGCTATCGACTGATATTAAAAACCCCTGGTGTTAGAGGGATTGGGACCAGTTGTCGTTCCTGCTATGTCAAAATGTTAGACATTATTTGTTTTTTAATTGTAAACCTTCGGCTCTCTGTGATAAACTAATGATCCATTAATGAACGGAATATATGCTGCCTATTTGTATCTGTTTCCACACTCTGTCCAGACAGGTATATGGGTTAATCAAAAGCTTCTCTTCTATAATTCTCTCTTTGTCCTTTCTGAGCAATTGTTGTACTTTCATTGTAAGCGTACTTGATTTAGTTAGATAACACGATCAGATGAGCTAGGCACAGCCGTGATTCAGTGGCTAGCGTTTCGGATTACTTTATCTTCCTTTCATGTACCTCTCACAGTTTTTATTGAACAACAGGAGCCTAGGGAAACGAGTTAACTAACTACACGATGTAACTCCTGCTATCACGGGGGTGGTTATTTTGGGGGGATTTCCCTTAGTTCTATTGACTCATACGGGAGTAATTCACTTATATTACGGCGGCTATATACTTGTTAATCTGCCTTACAGACTGAACGCTGATCACCTTAATTTGTTATCTTCGAAAATCAAATTGGATACACTTCCAGTACTTTTTGTTAGGTAAATCTATCGATGGAGGACTCGCGTCTTGAGCTAATTTTTACATTGTTTTAATTATCATGTTCTACAATAAATTTATCGAAACATACACACTTTGTTATAGGATGTATGGTGTCTTGAGGTCGACACAAAATAATTCCAAATAACGCGATCCATTTTTCGCTTGTTTTTAAATACAGATATCAACAGACTGCTAAATTTCATATCGCCAAGTGTTTTCTGTTTGCAGTGAGGATCTACACCTACGTATAGGTTTTATGTCCGTGTTTAAACAAGCTTGTAACGCTATGGAAAATAGGAATAAAACGATGTCACGACTGGAAAACTTCGTACAATCTGTATCAAGCTCTATTGCGTCGCTTTTAGATGTTCAACTAATGCTACTACAGTTATGGGGTTATAGTTCTATGTTCTTGTTTGCATTCAACCCTTTCCTGTAATAAAAAGGACACACAATCCACTTGATCCAGTCATTTGGAATCAAGTGCCCATCTTAACATTGAATACCAACATATTTCCATTTCTATACTTTCTATGCGGTGAATAAAGTTTTTAATGTCTACCTGAATCGTAGTTGTTTCTTGTGTAAGTGTTTTAAAACGTACCTTTGAACCTCTTTCATTTAAATGTAAGACACCAAGTTATAGAAATAAGCCACTTTCCACATGCTATTTCCACTTTTCTTTATTTAAGACTTTTCGGATTAGATTCTGCTTTATTATGTGAAGCTGTTTAGTGGATCAATTAAATCACTGCCCTTTTCCGAAATATTACGATTGTGGCTTACAAAATATATAACACGAATAAATGTTATTCCACTTTACTCATTTAACTCACATGGCATACTCACGTTTGTAAATACACAAAGTGAACCATAACAAAAATGGATATATATTTTGAATAAATGCATATACATATATATATGTTTTTTCAATATCTTATTTTTTATTTACATGTCAAAACTGAAGACACAAATACAAAGTTTGGACTGCGCTTTTATACTCAATTAAAATCCAACACATTTGGAAATAATTTCATAAAAACAAATTAAATACAAGTGCTGATATATTCAATAGTCCAAGATAAGTCCAGAACAATATTGCAAATGATACATGTATTGTCATTGAAAATGTCCGATAAAAATAATTGAACAAAGAATTATGTTTTATACCATTATACAACGAAGAACATATATAACTTCCATTTATGTAACATTTTTGTCTATATCGGTGTATTCACTGTTTGTTATCCTTAGGAAGAAATAATATTAATCAAGGGTTAAACCTATTGCACATTTGCAGAAGTTAAGTTAAGTCAATGAGACATGAATATTTATTGAAGCGGTACATGACGGACAAACCCATAGTACGTCATCAAAGGGATAGGACTGCGACTGCGCAGATAAACAGAGACAGCAGATAGGCTAATTGAACTTTGTTAAAGGTTTATAACAATATTGCAATGAAATCGTTTTATGGTGTTATTCTAATCGACTTCACTCACGTTGGGTAACGCAGCACTCGCTCCGGCCGCATTTGCTCCAACGACATTTGCTCCAAGAAATTGCAATTGCTCCAGCAACATGCAATTGCATCGGCAAAACTTTTTTCCGGCGACGATTGCTCTGGCGTCAACTGATCCTTTGTCAACTGCTAGATAGCAATAGCTCTGACGACAGTCGTTTTGGCGACATTTGCTTCCGTGGAATGTGCTTTAGAGAGAATGAATCCAGTCCTATATATCTATACGTGTCACTATAACGAAGGTAAAGCTCTCAATAAGAGATACTCACCTTGCCACAAATCTGATCAAATATGAGGATAAAAGTTTGAAGTATATTTTTTGGCTAACTGATAAAAAAACGAAATTTATGGTCTGTGATCCTGGCAAATATAAACACATACCATTCGTAACAATGTATAGTCTAAGTATGCAGTGTCTATCGGAATCTCAGAATGTCATTAATATCATAGCAACACCCGATTCTACAATGGAACCTGAGCAAGTCACGTTGGAGCAAATGTCCGAGGAACTGTCGTGGAGGGATTGTCATCAGAGCAATTGTCAGAGGAGCAAATTCGCTGCGAGATTGTCGCATAAGCAATAATGGCAGGAACAAATGTCGATGGAGGAGAATGTCATGGATTTTAAAAATCAAAGTACAATTAAAATACTTTTTAAAAATTCGCTAAATACAGCTACATCTTGAATTCAAAACTTTACATCTTGTTTTACCTCAAAGAAGCGTCAAATGGTTTGTCTATATTTTATTTAAACTATCAATTGTTTTGTTTCACCTCGAAATCACTTGCTAGTTTCAGTTGTCTATACTACATGCATGTAGATGTTGTGCTATTATTTTGTTTTATGTTATAACAATGCATTATTTATAAACCACGCATGGAAGAAGAATAACAAACACATTGAATCTAGTGCGAACAAAACGTGTTTTGGTTTTTGACAATGCGAAAATTATGTATGGTTAATTCAATGGTAATTTCCATTGACAGTTGAATACTTTGAGGACCATATGTATCATGCGCTCCTGTTTGAGACGTCCTCACTTGTTTGAGACGTCCTCACTTCGACTGGCAATACAAGGTCAGCGGCACACATAATAAACAAGTTCTCTATCAGTTATACATGAATCGTGTTTGTTACTCAGTGGAGATTTTAAACTGTCTTTCTCTGTTATTAGGGTTTATTTGTGTTATTTGTTGCGACGAGGTGCCTGGCACAAGTTAGTTACTCGGATAACAAAAACTTAGCTACTGTTTATTCTTTGTACAAAAATCCTCATAAATCCGAATTTTCTAAACAAAAATCTTTGTCCTGATCATGTCAAGCGGAGTGTTGTGTGATATTACTACGTGCGAATAACGGCTTACGGGAGTGAATCGGCCAATAGTCTTTAGCGATCAGATCCTTCACGGCAGACCCACAGTCTATAACGCTGTCATCTTTGTCGTTTGTGGGGCGTCAAATGAAGACAGTTTTAAAGATTGTCAGCTATTGTATTAGGCCAGGTGTGCGTACTGACCACAAATAAGCAGACTACAGCTTTGGAATGTTATTAATCCTGGCTACTGATTGTCCGCTGACCACACACGGTTTGTGTTTACCTGTCCATTGAACTACCGCTACGGTGCAATCCAAACCTCTCGGGCTTCATTATCAACGGAATTACACTATATCTTAGCACTCGATCTGTTAAGCCTGAAGATACGCATCTTGTGTTAAAGAAACTGTCCTTAAGCAAAGACAGTGCTAACAAGGAAAGGCTGATCCGAATCTCCCACCCCGTGCCATCCCTCCCCAGTGTCCCCCAGCTTCTTCCAACTTCACCCGTTTCTGGACCGAACCGTGGTGACGTAGTTCATCCACAACACTTTACTCATACTTAAAGTTTACATGTCAGTACCAGACAAACCAAACCGTTTGCAACTCAGCCATAACTACCACGCATACACAATCGTTTAGTATTTCTTCACACACATTTACTTAACCACCCCATCCCTTTTCAGTCTCCGTTTCCCACACCTAATCCAACTATACAAGTTAGTTACTGTAGTAGACGATTAGGTACAAATGAACACATTGATAGTCTTCTGCTGCCCTTTGTTAGGTTTAACTTTGATCTGAATCGAATATTTTCCGCTTTGATGCTCCACAGTCGACAATGTACACAGCCTATAAAAATATCAATATATTGGATTTAAAACTTCTATGTATAATAATGTAGTTGTATTGTTGGACCTTGAACGAATATTTTCTTAAAATATTTCTTTAACATAGGTGCATGGGTAAATCTTTTTACTCTATGAATAGGACTTAGAGCGTTTTCTAAACCACCAACAGGACACAAAATATCCTGCTAAATCCAAACAATTTTGTTCAAAAGTATGTGGTGGCTGACATAATGGTTAAGTAGTTCAAATAAAGCTGTTTGCAGAAAAACAATCGGCATAAATCGGATTATGTTTCAGAAATTATCGGGGCGTCGGGTTGTTTGTCGGGATAAATCGGGTTATGTTTTGGAATACATCGTTATGTCTGTCGGGATAAATCGGAATATGTTTAGGGAGATATTGGAACGTCGAGATGTCGGTCGGGATAAATCGGATTATGTTTCGGGACATATTGGGACGTCGGGATGTCGGTCGGGATAAATCGGGTTATGTTTAGGGAGATATTGGAACGTCGAGATGTCGGTCGGGATAAATTGGATTATGTTTCGGGACATATTGGGACGTCGGAATGTCAGACGGGATAAACCGGGTTATGTTTCAGGACATATTGGGACGTCGGTCGGGATAAATCGGAACATGTTTCGGGACATATTGGGACGTCGGGATGTAAGTCGGAATAAATCAGATTATGTTTCCGGACATATTGGATCCTCGGGATGACGGTCGGGATAAATCGGATTATGTTTCGGGACCTATTGGGACGTCGGGATGTCGGTCGGGATAAATCGGAATATGTTTCGGGACATATTGGGACGTCGGAATGTCAGTAGGGATACATCGGATTATGTTTCGGGACATATTGGGACGTCGGGATGTAAGTCGGAATAAATCAGATTATGTTTCGGGACATATTTGAACGAGGATATGTCAGTCGGGATAAATCGGATTGTGTTGTGGGATATAGGCCCAAATTGGGATGTCTCTGAAAGAAAAAACCTGAATGTCCGTGGGGATAAACCAAGATATCTATTGAGGTAGACATGACTGTTGTGAAGAAAGGAAAACCTAATTGTCCGTCGTGATATCTGCCAAAGAAAATTGGGATGCCTTTTGAGATGTATAGGAATTTCTGTCACGATCAATAGCTAGTTTTTTTACTTGTTAAACTGTTTACAGTGTACTTTTACAAGACACAGGGAATTTGATGCTGTACAATAACCATAAGCCTTAAAATGCTTTTATTTAAAGAAAAATGTATTGACATTGAAATTGTCATAGTTTTACCGTTCATGTGCACTGAGAAAGCGTAACCGAGACACAGGTGATGAGTAGTGTTTGTTTGATTGAGGTTTTACGCCATGCTTAAGGGTATTACATGGATATGACGACGGATTAAGGTGCATTCTCACGGTGCGATTTGGAGTCACGACTTCGGGGGATTCCACTTATTTGCGGCATTTTGATTGGTGGAAAAAATAATACTAAATGAGCGACCAATCAAAACGCAAGAAAGGAGGGGAATCCCCCCCCAAAACATACTGTGAGAATGCACCTTTATCCACTTCACGTTGTTCCTTGTCTAGTTGCGGCGGAAAATCGAGAGGAAACCTCATAAAAACCATCCCCGCGATTGCCGGAGCCACGTCGTGTAACTCACTCATATACGTTATGAGTAGTGAGACATGCATACAAATATATACATGATTAATATCACAATAAGTAATTTAGCCATACCTTATTATATATTTCTAATAAATGAAGAGGGAAAAATTTGCTAATATCACATCAGTATTTGAGCCCATACCTGGTCGGCCTCACTCTCAGAAGCTCCCCTTGTTTTTCCTGTCTTAGTCAACAGTTATAATTAAATAAATTTATTTTATTTTGTGTAAAATCAGATGAGAATGATGTAAAATGTATAAAACTCCATTAAGGTACTGCGATTAACATGTAAAGTTATATTGATTAAAAGTGACTGACGATGGTGAAGCATCGTCACCTGGAATAAAACGTTGCGCCTTTTCTTGGGTGAGTTTGGCTGCTGCACATATATGCCAGGATAAGAGGCTATTTATGAAAATGACAGTTTTCTTTTTTTAATTTTCGCTCACTGCCTGAAATTTTGAAAAAGGAACATATAAAAAGTTTGAATGTTTTGTTTGTGTATGAAACTGAAAGGCTGGCATTGATTGAGTCAATAAATATAAAATAATTATCAGTTTCATATTTCGTTATCGTCCGTCGAGGTGTTTCGTTTGTTTTCTTGGTTTTCAGAAGAAAGCTCTCCAAATCTTCAAATAAATCACGACACATAGGCCTATCTATGATTTACTTAAGGCACGCCTATGGCGCGCTTCTTTGAATTACCGCAAAAGTTTCCTTTTTGTATTATTTTAAAATCACCTTAGAAACACCTGATTCATTTGAATATCAATGGAAGCGATTCTTTGTGAGTTAAAACCGAAATAACGATTTCCAAATGGGTGTATATATTAAAGGTGGCTGCCGTCATATCGCACTCGTCATCTGTGCCATTCATTTACTCTTCATGGGCTTGTCAATCACGTGACTTCCGCTGCACGCGACATCAGCAGCTGTCCAATGGGTGTATTGTTAAAATAATATTTCAAATTATCAACTCTTTTATTGCGCTAGTAAAAACAAATCGAACACTTGGGCGGTTGAGAGTTTAATTGAAGTCTAGTTGTGTGTTTCTGCTCTAGCTGCCCTCCAACCCAACCCATTTTACCGATGACTAAAAGGCGACCATAATCGGGTGTGTGGGGATATTATTTACTTTTCAAAGAAGCGGTTTTCACTCTAAAAATTGAGTAGGGTTTATAAAGGTAGACAAACAAGGTGATAATACAAAGTGGACCATCGTTTGTCCTGTTTATTGTCTACTGACAAACGTTTGGAAGGCTAAGGCTGGCTACCTCAAGCTTATTTCTATACAGCGATATGGGGGTATACAATAGCCGGACAAAAGGCTTTGTAAGAGGCGCACAATTTACCACACTGGTTCACCATTCGGTATTATCCTGGCGAACAATAGACGAGCGGCCATGAAGGAAAATAGCAAATAGTCCAAAACAGCTTTCATCTAGATCGGTTCAATAGATTTCAAAGCGAGAGGTGTGGTTGCTTCTAATAAGTGGACCCGTAAAGGCGATAAAGAAGGGCATCTCAATTGCTACTCCCATAATGTCCCTTTAATAGAAGAGAGAATAAGAGAACCCATTTAGACAAACCCCAAAGGGCAAACACAAAAAAACAGAAACACAAAGCGAATTGGTTGAGAAAACATTTTATGTGACAGGCTTTGACAATTATGTGAACACAGCTGCACAATTTTAGAGACCGATTTGACAAGGCTTCTGTCAAATTGTGTATGTCTGTATATCCTCCAACAAACTGCCTATATGTTTAATACATAAGGCTAATTTCTAATATAAGTACAACAGATATACTTTATTCAATACTAGTTATTAGTTGAACCGAGGCGTAGCTTTTTTGTTTTAAGGCATACAATATGAATGAATGCTTCCACATCAACCAAAAATTGTTAATTGATGTACTTGATCAATCAAATGATGTTTCATTTTTGTTTTCGGACAATTATTTCCATTTTAAGACGAAAAAAAACAAGTAAAATATTCGTCAATTTAAATCCAGCCTTTGCATGTTTTGTATACCTTTGAGCAACACATAATCTTAAGCCAAGCAAGTATTCTGGTCGAAAAGTAAATGAAAATGTAGCTAATTTTCAATTAACTGGCAATGGCATAATAAAGGGTCGAATATTATGCACGCTGTTATCAAGCATTTAACATACTATTCTCTTAAATATATTATGCTTGACGCCTGACGTCCTTTGGAGAAGAATCTTGTCTTTTCAGACTAATTTTATGCTGATGTTTGGTGAAAAATCGGAATTAATGTTTTCAAAAACCACAAGAAAATACCCAAAGTTATTCCATAAACTGTCCCCACATGCATTGGAATCGACCACAGCGTGTATTGGCCGATTGAGAGGGTTTATAAGTCTATATTAAACTACATAGGACTACCTGAGTCTCAGCAATCCGCTTGCGCCATTTGAAGATTATGGTATAGATAAAAAGTAATGTGTCCAAGAATTATACCTATACATGGCGTTATGCATGTCAATCATGACTGGTAGTTTTTCAATTCTAAAAGCGTCTCAGCTCGATAGACTGAAGCAAATATGTTTATATAACAATATATACACTTTTAAAAACTAGCGTCTTTTTTCTCAAATTATGGATTTTTTTGAAACATGTAGACACTTGTTTTGACAAGTGATTTGGAACAGTAAGAAGATTGCGGTTCTTAAGGGAAACCGAGCTGATGAATAACCTTCACTTTTTCCGTTTTATATACGATTTCTCTTTTACATTTTGAAAATCGCCGAATTATTTACAGAAAACGAATCAATGTGTATATATATACACCCACGCTATTTATTTTTTGAGTTAACACATTAATTCCTTTGAGGCTAATATCCAGACTTTCTAAAAAGGTTTTTTGTCAATTTGTGTCCATTCTCCCCGGCGCGCGTTACTATTGGTTAATATTAAAAGATTATTTTCTTCTAGTTGCGTTTTTTGTGTCATTGTTTTATATTTGACCAGATTATCGCCCAGTCATACTTCTCACTGTATAATGATTGGTGGACCGGCGGTCGGTCGACATGTTGTCCCACGTGATTGGAATTACTGATGACGTCATAAAGCAAACATCACAGCTACGAAAGATAAACTAAGTAATTACAACAATTACGTGAAACTAAATACTAGTAAACGGAATGTCCCTTAGTTACTGGGGCAAAGTCCATAAAGACCATGTGTCATACTGAAGAAAAAAAGTGAAGTAATACAATCGAGATATCGATTTGACGCGATAGTTTCTGCGACAACAACATCGATATTTTTCGGTGCTGCACTCGCCTGTTGCTGTAGTTGTAGGTTCACTAACTACTAGTATATCGATAGTTATAATATAGTTGACCACTTTTAAATTGAGCCATGAATAATCTATACAAAGCTGGAAAAGATTATGAATTATGTGTGCAATAAAGTTCTTGAAACTGACTGATATAACAACTGCTATAGTCTCTGGTGTGATTATCTGTATCTATGGCACTTGAAAGATCTTGACTCTAAAACTGATATACCGAGCTGTACATATAATGTCTATCCATTTTAAGAACAAATGGTAATTTATACAGCTGTACAATATCCAAGGTGTAAACCACCAACTTATACAAACAGAGAAACTAGTTACCGAAACCACATATTCAATTCGGAAAGGAGCTCTTGCGCTGAAAGCACGATTGAAGAAAATATCGTTTAAAAGGCCTTAGAGATTATGTTTTTATCCCATAAAACAGCATTACTTAAACAGTCTATCCGCAAAACTCTGTAAACGAAAGACTATATATGTCAACACGCCTTCATTTTGTCAATGCTATTACAGCTTATGATTGAACTAGGCTTTATTCACTGGCCTGCCGATCAATCGTTTTCCCAATTCTAACAGTCCATAAGAACACTGGCGAGAATAAAAGGGTTTCTTCTGGTGCAAGCGAGGGGTTGAGAAAAGACAGCCCAAGATTCAAAGATCGCTGTTCGAGTCAACAACCCTCGCTTTTGAAAGCTATTCATCTATGAAAAGGGCTACTTCAATGGCACTGTATTGCCCCCTTTATCAGCGTACACTGCAATGGGCCTGTGAATAGCTCTGAATGATTTTCAATTTTCTCCCGCACAAAAGCAAAATCGGGCTGAATAGAGGCTGTGTTGATTTCATTACTGCCTATAACAATGTCTAGTGAATATCCATCGAGTTGCCGTCAATAGCCAGTATTTGTCTCCTTCTATACCTTATGTCATGGACAAAAGCCTCGCTCCCAGTGCCCATTCAACTTCTTTCACTGGGCCTACTTCAACGGCCATTGTGAAGGGTGAATAGAAGCTTCCTATGGTCCTGTACCTCTATTATCAGTGTATTATGCGGGGTTTGTTGGGCGGAATTATAGCCAAGAGTAGCAATGGTTACTCGGGGAGAGAAGAGAAAAAAGCCTTTCAGCTAGAACGTGGAATAAAACGCGTTGAATGCTTTCAAAATTCATTTCTCTTTTGAGGCGTAACAATACTTGTTTGTCTATGCTCTGTAGTCGGGAAAAATGAGATGCTATTTAGCGGCAAGAAGGTTTTCATCAGTTTTCATGTCGCTTTTCTTTCAGCGTGTATTAATATAAGAAAACCCGAATCGTGAATTAATACGGTAAGGTCACGTTTGGGATAAACTTGCCAGCTAAGTCCGTGTCCGTATCAATAGCTCGATTCTCTAAAAGAGGACTTGAACAACTTCAGCTTTATCGTCCATTGTGCGCTTTAAATCTCCTCTCCATTTATTCCAGGCCTTTAAAACCCTTTTCTCTGCCTTTAACAAGCTACGGTATTCTTTATAATCTAAAACACTTTTCCAATGCGTGTAACATGAGCATATACTAGAATATAGAGGCTTGTGGCATAGTATGACTTTGACCCAAGCCCTAGCGTTTATAACCTGTTAATATATACATGCTTATAACTCATGGGTGGTAGGTTATTTGAGTACCGTCGCCCCCATCCGGTGTATACACTTGGACCGATAATTTTGGCCTTGTCATTCTTCACTGTTAAAAAATAATACGACTGTACAGCTGTAAATGGTGATTTGTTTGTTTGTTTGATTGGGGTTTAACGTCGTGCTGAAGGGTATTTCACTTAAATGACGAGGGATCATCCACTTCACACTATTCCGTGTCTAAAAACGGCGGAAACCCGGGGAGGCAACCTCGTAAAAACCACCCACGCGATTGTCAGAGCCACATCATGTGACCCATTCATATCCCTGAGGGTCGACAGATCCTGTGAACTGTTACAGTACATCGAAGTAGGATTAGTAAGCACACCTGCTCACCACTAAGCTATAGCCGCGTAATGTTGAACAGCGACCTCTGATATTTCATTAACGACAAAAATGACGTAAACTATTGCGTCATGGGATATTCATCCGGGGGGCTTTAGGCGGCATGACTACCGCACCGCCATTTTCTATCATCCAACTCAGGCAGCAAATTCGATAAATGTTTTATTGGTGATCTGTCTGAATGTAAACAGGCGATAAACTTTCACCTAAAGAGACTTTGTAATAGTATTTCTATTTTGTTTTCATGAGTGTTCTCCTTGGTCGAGGTGGCGAGCATCTTCATCAGCTAGGGATCGTGTGTCTTTTTATTAACTTCAATTGAGGGCTTGTACCAACAACAGCACCCTTAGTAACAAATTAACATGTATCGGTGTAAGTATTGTCCGAATGCTATCTTAAAAATTCCTAACACAAAGGCAGTATTTTCACACTATATTACTGGGATAGAAATCATGCTAATATTAATCTCGTTGTAGCCTCCTGTCACTTACATTCTGTAACACTGTAAATTCTTGACACAACATTTATAATATTGTAACAGTGTAAATTCTTGACACAACATTTATAATATAACACAAAGAAAACAAAAATGGATTCTGATTTTAAAACAAATAAATTGACTTAAATGAAAGGACATTTGACACTTACAATCTCTATATGGTTCAATGAACCTTTATATTTATACTTATGTGTTTTTTCTGTATTT
>JAVFBX010019874.1:0-18229 GCA_034783855.1 Mopalia kennerleyi | reverse complement strand
TCAGGATTATAACACGGGAATGACAGATAATGAAGCCCGGGGCTGAGATATGCCTATAAAGTTTAACTCACAACGACGGGTCATGCGACACATCTCAGGATTATAACACGGGAATGACAGATAATGAAGCCTGGGGCTGAGACATGCCTATAAAGTTTAACTCATAAAGACGGACAAATCACGCTGCCTATCTCAGGATTGATTTGAGGAATGACAGCTGTTGACTGTTGTTATTCTAAACCAGTATTTAACTGTTTGTATAAGTCTTTTATATTTTAGTCAATTTGTATCTCATAAAGATTGCTCAGTAGTTTGTACTTAGTTTTACATTATTTAAATGACTTTTGACCAATCTCCTATCTCCCCACCTTTCTTGAAAATTCAAATCTGTCAAGCGTTCCTTAATACTGGGTTTACACAGGAATCAAACTATTCCAAACTCGTTTTTATATTTAGGCGATACTCTCTAAAGCTGACGCTCGTAACAGGCATGCCCTTCGTGTTTTTATCTCAAAGTTGTTTTAACGCTCCATTAATTTTGCTGCGGCGGGAAATCACTGCAGCAGGACGATTAAACGCTTCCGCAGCTTCTATTTATTGGCTTGTATAATAGCATAAATTCGTCTTTTTTAACACGCAATCTTTCTTAGCACCATAACTTTTGTTTTACTAATTACATATTCATTCATTTTCCATTTCTCACAATACTTACTAACAGGATCAATCTGTGAAATAAGGTCGTCAGCAAATAGAAACACAATTGAGACGTTTCTAAGCTCACATCACCACTTTGATGGAGGAAAGTTTCAATATCTTCTATAAGCAGACTGAAGATAATAGGCGATGAGGACCGATGTGTTTACCGTTTGGGAAGTATTTGTCTTCCTTTGTTTACACTCTTCTATAAACCATTCACTCTGTTGGATTTTAAAATGTTAACATCAATTTATATCGTGGTTAACACAACTCGTGTTTTTAAATAAAGGTGTAGTAATTTTATGTATTTAATTAGTTAAATTTTAAACATGATAGTTTCAGTATGTTTCAAATAAAGGTTTTCTACCTATGTAAATCTACGTTCAGAATTCAACCGACATATTTCAACAGTTATCTCGCCATGTCATGTTTGTAATTACTCTAGATAATAGGATATTCATTAGGATATTCGGATACTCCGGGAACGAAAGATGATGGGACATATTTTGGGGTTAACTCAGCGAACTAAAGATATTATGTCATTCTCCTACCCGGATGATGGTAAAATAAAATGTGTCAAAAGACACAACTTCACCAGACATGATGTTCTCTGTGCCCACAGTGACACTGTCTATGTGTTTACTTTTTGTCTGGGTGGATGTGCTGCTTCTGTTTGTTGCTTCATTTATTTTACACACTGATTCCGGTACCGCGTATCGTGTTAGATCACAGCAGAATCCATCTTATTTAAACGTGGTATTCTTCATTTGAAAGACGTGTGTATACGTTCTTGGGTTAAACATAATTATAGACTATATCAAAGTTCCAACAATCATGCAGGGCTTCTTGACTGTAAAACGTGAAACACTTTGAACAGCGAGTTGTTAATTGGATGTTTCACATATGAGCAAAACGACCTGATTCAATTTCAAACATGGCTAACTTTCATGAATGCAGATGTTACACTAATTAGGCCTAAGCAGTATTGGAATAGATAATAAACATGTTTGAGGGAATCACACATATTGACACAGATCGTGCTTTCAAGAAAAGACACAAAAATATCACACAAAAAACACCTAGAATAAAATAAACCTATTCAAGAAAGATTTTCCAAGTAGTCTGTGTGCATATGGTATGGCTCTATTACTACGGACAATGAATCTAACCAAACTGGCCGCTTAATACCAGCGGTACTATATAGCAGTATTCCCACTGATGAGTTTCGCAAATAAGTGTTCAGTTACAACTCGAATGAAAGATACACATGTTTTTAAAATAAACCGAAATATTGAATCCCCATTCATCCATGTCTATATTTTTAGGAATCATAGCTTTAATCAACGTATCACCATTTTCGTTAATTATTCCTAAATACTTTCCTAAAGATAATATTATAATCCAAGAGCACATTTTAACTAAAATATAACGTTGTTTAACTGTATATGTCTAAGGGTGCATAACATTTATTGAATGTATGGACTCAAGGAAAGAATGATTTCACATTATTTATATGGCTCATTAGACAAACACGTTCCTTTGTATTTGTTTCCGTCTTTATTTTATTATTATTATTATTTATTTACTTTTCATCATTTATTTGTTATTGTTTTTATCGTCGTTTGTGTTTAATGCGTCCCTTTACAACAACGAGATATCAATACCGTGTTAAAGCATAGCCGAATTCCCTATTAATCTTCTATTTTTTTTATCGGTTTTCAATGTTGCTACATGGGTGGTGTTTCAGGGATGGTCAGTCACATGGTCTGGTTTCAATTGAGACAAAATAGTAAGAGGATAAGAACAGTCCTATGCTGTAGTTAATTATACTAATGAAGAGATGATTGGATTATATAAGTCCAGGGTGCAGGTTACACCGGCACCAGGCACCTCCTCTTCTCTGACATTCTCACGAGAGGCGAGTAAATGACCCGGGAACATTATCTAAGTTTAAATAATACATGCCTTAATGAGGACCCGTAGCGTTCCTTGTGAAACTCCACACCATTTATCAGTGAGAATTCCAAACTGAGCCAGCAGTAACGTCAAAGATCTGTATTATACAATAATAAAACCTGATTTCAGTGGATATCCAGACCTGTTATGTGCTGAATAAAACATCAGCTATTCACACAGTATTACAGCTTCACAGCCAATAAGATAGTAATACGGGTAGTGTCACAGATGAAACATGACCGTTATTCTGTGATTCTAAATTTACTTAAAAGTATTGTTTAAAATCAACCTACACTTTGTAGCTTATCTAAGTATTGTTCAAATCAACCTACACTTTGTAACTCATCTAAGTATTGTTTAAATCAACCTACACTTTGTAACTCATCTAAGTATTGTTTAAATCAACCTACACTTTGTAACACATCTAAGTATTGTTTAAATCAACCTACACTTTGTAACAAATCTAAGTATTGTTTAAATCAACCTACACTTTGTAACTCATCTAAGTATTGTTTAAATCAATCTACACTTTGTAACTAACTTAAGTGTTGTTTAAATCAACCTACACTTTGTAATTAATCTAAGTATTGTTGTTTTAGGCAAATTGTTTTTAAATCCCCATTGTCAGTCATATTAAGTAATGTTGTCAGCAAAGTGTTGTTAATTAACCACATTATATTGCCAGCAAACATTAGGTCGTGTTTAAATCACCATATAGTTTTTCAAAGACATTTAAGTCTTGTTTCAATCGCCTTATATGTTTTGACAGCAGTATTTAAGTCTTGTTTTAAACACCACATATGTTCAGCAATATTTAAGTCTTGTTAAATTTATAACATCTATTGTCACTGTCAGTAAGTCTTGTTTTAAACACCACATATGTTCAGCAATATTTAAGTCTTGTTTAAATTATAACATATATTGTCACTTGCCAGTAATATTTAAATCTTGTTTTAATCATTACATATAATGACAGCAATATTTAAATGTTATTTAAATCATGACAAATATTGACAGTAATATTTAAATTTTGTTTTAATCATTACATATATTGACAGCAATATTTAAATCTTGTTTTAATCATTACATATAATGACAGCAATATTTAAATTTTGTTTTATTCATTATGTATATTGACATCAATATTTAAATCTTGTTTTAATCGTAACATACATTGTCAGCAACATTTAAATCTAGTTTTAATCGTAACATATATTGACAGCAACATTTGAATCTTGTTTTAATCGTAACATATATTGTCAGCAACATTTAAATCTTGTTTCAATCGTAAAATATATTGTCAGCACATTTTAAATCTTGTTTTAATCGTAACATATATAGTAAGCAACATTTAAATCTTGTTTTAATCGTAACATATATTGTCAGCAACATTTAAATCTTGTTTTAATCGTAACATATATTGTCAGCACATTTTAAATCTTGATTTAATCGTAACATATATTGTCAACACATTTTAAATCTTGTTTTAATCGTAACATATTTTGTCAGAAGCATTAGGGTATTGCTAAAATTCGCCAAACTTATTCCTGAACGAACACGGGATAGTACGGGGATCAAGCTATGTTACTGTGTAGGGAAGAGTGTATTGATTTCAGTAAACGGCGATAAGGTGATATCATTCCAACCAGTTCACGCGATATAGTTTTAGAAAGACGCGATACTGAAATTTTGCGGAAGACCAATAGTTCGTTGTGACAATTTGTTTTGTTTAGTTTGCGGACAAACACAGCGGTGAAACTATTGAAGTTATTTAATTGTTCGGTTTTGAACAACAGCTGCTGTGTATATCTGATTAAAATACCTACTAACAAACTTCCTTAAAAACAGTCAAATAGTACATCTTTTTGTATTTCTATAAATCAATAGCCAGAGATACAGGGCTGACAAACGACCAATTAGCGTGAGTGGCAAACATTGAATACTGTTGTTTATCTGAGTAAATACATGCCAACATAAGAGTAAACAGATCTGTTACCCGAAGCATGTGGCCTGAAATGTATAGAGAATGTAAACACATGTTGTCCATACACAACATTGACAAGCGCGCTTTATAATATGGATATTATAATATGACTATAGATAATGTTACTATGTGGACAGCGCTTCAATATACCAGATTTAATGTGATAGTCTGATAGGCTACATAATTCATACAATTGACACAGGACCAGTGATAAACCAGATTTAGTGAGTTGGACGACACACTCCTTACGATTGACACAGGACCCATGTTAAACCAGAGTTAATGGGGTAGACTACACACTACATACAACTGATACTGGACCCGTGATAAACCAAATGCAGTGAGGTCGAGTACACACTCCTTACGATAGAAACAGGAACCGTGATAAACCATATTTGTCAGGTAGACTACACACTCCATACGAATCATACAGGACCCGTGACAGGACCCGTGATAAAAGGGATGCAGTGAGGTCGAGTACACTTCATACGATTGCCACAGGACCCGTGATAAAAGGGATGCAATGAGGTCGAGTACACACTTCATACGATTGCCACAGGACCCGTGATAAACTGGATGCAATGAGGTCGAGTACACACTTCATACGATTGTCACAGGGCCCGTGATAAAAGGGATGCAATGAGGTCGAGTACTCACTTCACACTCCTTACGCAGGACCCGTGATAAACCAGATTTAACGGGGTAAACTATACTCTCCATACTTGATACACGACCGTTGATATCTGATATCAATTCCTCATAACTTGTCTAATCTATATAACACATATATCACAACTTTCTGCTGAGGAATGCTAACGTTTATTAACTGTTTCATATTTAATTATTTTGTATGGTTTATATTGTTTGATATCTATATTTTATTGCTTTGTAAACCTGCTCGTATCTATAAGGGATATAAATTTCTGCCTGACTGTAAATTCGTGTAAACACAGGCAGCTTTAGGATTCTACATTATCTAATTAGACGCTATATATATTAGGCCTACTCACCTATACTATGTTGGGTCATTTTATTCCTGTATTTTCCACAACCGTGCGTAAAATCCAAAGTCACATGGCAGTTATTGAGTAGATGGTATAAAAACAATACACAGGTACTGTCTTCCTATTGTTCCACGTGTATATTGTCCGTACATATACTACTGTTAAGCTGCATACACTGTAAGTGGCTTTGTGTCAGTGGCTAGACGTCAATCATAGAAATCATGTTAATGGTACTCCGACCGATATATCCCGTTCAAGAGAACTATACTATAATTTAACAGTTAAGGATGGGAGCCGCTGATCAAAACGCGTTAACGCCGAGCCCTGATGGGTAATGTCAGATAAAATATCCCTCATAACACATATCACACAGAGCAGAGAGAATGACTTATCGACAACTTCCATTGGCAAAGCTTCTAGTTCTCTCAGGTTTGATTTTACCATTGGACATCAACCACCAGCTATAGTAATTGCCATTGTCAGTGTCATGTCGATTTCCAGCTAGCAGAGTGCCAATCTTCTCTTCCTGGGCCGGCACGCTTCAATCAACGTCACGTGACTTTGTTCAGCCCAGCTGTTCCACAGTGCACATAAGTAGATTTCAATAGTTACTGCGTACAGGCCCATCCAGAATGGTTTGCTGATGCAGTTAAAGCTGTCTCTATCGTGTTTCCCGTTGAGAATGATTTATTATCGCAGATATTCTTTTATGGAATGTTTCATTTTTTTATTTTAATTTTGATTAAACCTGTAGGCTTAAAGGCCTCTCGAGAATTGGTTTGAAATTGAAGGATGACGGCTAATCGAGAATTCTTTTTTCATCATGAATAATTCAATCACCGTCAATTTCTGTGAGACTTAAGAATCTAATCATGTTGAAGTGGCTGAATTGGCAATGCATGAATCAATCTATACATACCGGTATATCATTAAATAAAACAATCAACCAATCAGTTGATTGACTAATCGAACCAACCAATCAACCAACCAATCAATCGACACAAAAGTGCTTTAAAAACATGTATCTACGATCGGTATTGATACCGATTGCTTCGTTCAAATACCGGCACACTTTAATTCAGCCGTCCGTAACGATGCCGACACGCTGCAGGGGATCGGTGTTTTAGGGCCTGTAAGTCACATCAAGTAACATGCGAAATTTCACGTAGTTCTCTTCACTTCCTGATATCCTTAGATTCTGTCTAGTTCTAGCATAAACAGCAAATTAAAAATATGCAATTTCTTTATTCCCGAGTTCTAAATCGCGCCCAACAGCAACAGAAGATACAGCTCCAAAGGTTCCCTGTTCAAAACATTCCCGCAAGTCAATTAGAAGAGAACAATACATGCTCTATACATTCTAAACATTATTCGCGGACCTACCTGGGAGACTGGAATCTCCGCATGAAATCTCGAGGTAGGTCCGCGAATAACGTTTGGAATGATGCACTGTAATGTAGTATGAACAGATACAAACACACAATCCTCAAGTACGGTATCATCTAGCTTTTCTACCAAGATTGCAACCGTTTAGAATAAACTTGCGTCATGCATTACGTTTCTCCAAGGGAGTCACGTGGGGAAGTTAATTGTTTACACACAACACTTACTGAAATTTAACCATTCCAAAATAACAAAAATATAAATACACATGTAAATAAATGTGTTACTAACTTTATAAAGAACTACATCTAGTCCGGGTGTATTTATACAGTTGTAATTTGCCGGATGGCAATTGCACAATTTACTACTCTCTGTCTAATATAAAGCATGGTCAACATCATCGAGTACCATCTAGCTTTTCAACGCAGACTGGGAACTTTAGCATAAACCAGCGCATCACTGTCTTACCAGGAAGTCACAAGGGCGCTCTACGTTTGCAAATTAAACCCAGGTGCATACAAATTAATGTAGATCAACAAAAATTGAACACATTTTAATTTTTTATAAGTTGTTCGTTTGTTTGAATGGGGTGAAATGGTCCTGGTTTATGACTAAGCTGGCTGTACGTTAGTCATGGAGATTAGACGGCTTCCGGTTTGGGAATCACCATTATTTCAAAGTGTAGCATGCCGCATAATACTGTCTATGGGTAGCTCGTGTTTGAGCAGGTCTATAAACGTTCTGACGCCAACGCGGAAGCTGTGTAATATCCGCACAAAGTGAACTATGTTTACACGTCGATAAAAGAAATCTGCCATAAAAGCTTTGTATGATGCTAGATGGGTAGTAGCCCACATTTGAGGACTGTCAAGTAGGGTTTTTTGTTAAGAGTGACTCGTTCGATATATATTGAAAAACTTGTAGAATTCTGTGCAGTTGAAAGAATGTCGAGTCGTCAGGTAAAGATACCGTCAGGTAAGGAGTGTCATTTATCATAGGCCTCAGTGCGGAGTGCATTTTAAGTTGTTATACCTCATGTGAAATTGTTTTGTTTTGAGGGGTCGGAAACACGCCACGTGACATTAAAAAAAAGCACGACGTTGAATCTGTGTCGCTGAAGTGCTATATGATGAATGTCGGGGTGGAGACTGAGCTCCTTCACTTTTGAGCAGTGCGAGCAGTTATGTTGATGCAGTGATATGTGATGTCTGATATATTCAATAGTTTCATGTTCATAAATTAAGCAATTCATTTAGGCCTTAAAAATTACAGCAAGTTTTATTGGACCGATTCTGAGTCGAAAACTAAGAACGGGCAGATTTTACACGATGTAGGATTATCACATAAGGGGGATAGTCTATTAATTAAGTCGGAAGCATGACTCATGCGGCATTTTGGTTTAAGTACGATACTCTTTATAAATTGGTCATCGCCAATGTTTGTCCTAATGGTTACTGAAAGTGTTCTTATAAGACCGATGGAAAGCTCAACTTAGCCAAGGTATTCCAAGTCTTCCAGACGATTTAAATGGCAATAAAGCAGTTGATCTACCTGCAGTTATTATAGTCTTTAAACAGAAAATATATAGATTTAGCAATATATCGGTTGTTTCTTCTTTATATAAGGGTCGGGAAAGTGTGGCTACACTGATAAAAACAGTATTGCTCAAAGGAAAAGATAAGGACTATTCCTCTAATAAAGCACCAACAGAATATTCCATAAATTTTAAGGAATAGGAGACGGAATTTGTCGCGGAGGCAAGGATTATTCAAAACATATGTATGGATTATCCTAAACAGGTTAGGAAAAATCCACACAAGTTAATGACAATTCCATATTATAGACATTATGGAATTGTTTCCAAAGTTTGTTAAGGATTTTTTTTACAGTGAATAGGTGCCCGTACCAGACAATAACCCGTGGTGAAATACACATAAATATGTCTTGTGTGTAGATTTAGAGTTTTCTGAGAACGGTCTTATCAGTCTTGAGTTTGGTCATATATAGGCAGGGGATTAGCCAGAAACCAAAAGTATGATGTCCAAAATGGTTATTTTTATTCACTTTTTAAGTGATTGGGTGTCCAAAGTTTCCCTATCTTCTGTATGTTAAAGTTTCTTAAAACAGTATGTCCAAATAAGGCAATTTTTCAATGCAGGGTGTCCGAAAGGATGAGTGGACACCCCTCTGCCTAAGCCCTTGGTCATAGGGTTTTAGAGCATAAAATAATACTCTTGACAGAACTGTAAAATAAATGCACCAAAAAGATCGATCGAATCAGCCTCCTTTCCCAAATTATGTTGCCGAAATAAGCTATATTTAGTGACTGTCTCTCTGATCTCCTCATTCTCAGAGTCAGAGCTTCCAATGCCTTGGTGGCCCCCTGTATAGATTCTCGACGCATTGTCAGGCTTTGGTGCTATCTAAGCTTACTCAATCTCAGATATTCTAGGGACTGGCGACCACTGACAGTACTGATGCCCTTACAAAATTCCTGTAGGGTCCTTAAGGATTTTGGCCAAAATCCTATACGATTTTTCGATAGAATCCTATATAGGGTTTTTCTTTGGTATCCAATAGTATTTTCTAAATACTGTCAGATTTTATGTTTACCCTATAGAATCCAATAGGATTTCCAAAACGCTATAGGATTTGTCTGTAAAAGAAGGAAAAAACTTCATGAAAAAAAAAATTCCCAGCATTTATCTCGCCTCCGTAGGATGTTTCTATAACGTTATAAAAGTTGCCATTTATTTAGTACATTTCACGGTTGTCAGGGATTTTGTGGTACAACCTCTGTAAAACACTTTTTAAGAAGAACACACCAGTATATCTTGCGATAACTTTGATGTGTGTGACTGAAAACTTATACAATATCCCTTTACTTAAATTGGATTTGGTATGAATGATGCTTCTATTTCGGCATAGGGATACGTTTAGCTGCATTTCCATCCGACTATCCATTTATGATGTGAAAAGTTTTCGCTTTCTGAATAAGGGAATGAAACATTTTTTATTCACAGTCGACCAAAGTGATTCAATGGTTAACGTATGAACTGTCTAAAAGCCAAACCTGCCAAGAGAAGCTGTATGAGGAGGTGTCTCAACGGGCTCCCTCTAGAGCCTCAATCGATACCAGCCAATTAGAGTCGATGTCGTATCTGCAAGCTGTCTTAAAAGAAACGCTGAGGTATTAAACAGTTCAAGAGAAAACGTTTTGCGTCTTTTGACAATCAAAACGTTTCGTTAGGTGTAACTGTCTTGACTCTTGAATACCGATTTTTCTGTCGTGTGTTTTGTTTTTGTTCTGGACACAATATTACTTTCCATTCTAGGAATAAAAAAAATGATTGATTTATATAGGTTGCAACTGAAGAAATACCTCCGTATTTATATTTAATTGTTAAAACTGTTTTTTTTAAAATTCATTTTCTGAACCTTTGTGAGTGTGTTTTTGTTATTGAAGAACACTTCCATCATACAAATAAAATATCTTTGAGCATGGCATTAGAAACATCAATACTTTGACCACTAGGATTTATTTCTTTGCGAAAATCTTACTGATTAATATTTTAGTAATATATATATATATTTTAAATGAAGAGAGAAAAATTGGCTTGCCTCCTACATATCTGAACAGTCTGTCATTTTGTATCTTTGTTTTGAACTATTTATATAATTCTAGTTCCCTCGCTTTTAGGTTATATCCCGTGGCGGGAGGTATTCCGAGAATTCTTAACGAAGATATGATTTTGTCTGGCTACATTGTGCCGAAAGGGGTAAGTAGTTCATTACGACCAATTGACCATACAGTTCCAAATGGTCACTTTATTTAAATTTAAAATTCACCAAATTGCTTTGTTCAGTTTCTCTAGAGTGTATTATTTGCATCACCATAAGTAATATATTACAATACAATGAAATTATATAGTCAAATCAGCCGTATTTTGGGGCGTTATTTCATACAGTGGGTCAAATAGTGTGTCAAAAAGTGTGCTTTTTGACAAATTCTTCACAAGCCAATTATCAAAGATAATCCGGCAGTTAAACGCGATTCGTTCGTTCTTAAAAAACCTTTTGCAAATTTCAGAAAATTTTATAATTGTCTCTGAGATGTATTTAATTCAAATGTTAAAAACTAATTCGTTTCCAGACAAATGTCATGGTGTTGAGTCACGTGATTGGTAGAGACGCGAATTTGTTCGAAAACCCGGATAGTTTTTATCCAGAACGATGGGTTGAAAAGGAATTAACAGCGTCACAGAAAAATTGGACTAGTTTACCTTTTGGAATGGGAAGCCGCATATGTGTCGGTGAGTCGCATGACATGACTTTATTTCTCAAGACCACCAGTGGTGGTATAGGAGATATATTTACATAATTTACAAATCAACAACAAGTTTAAAATCTGTTTCCAACTATTTAAAGAATGCTTTGTCTCTCCGTGAAAATATTATATAAAGTAGTAAGCTATTGTCCATTATATTGTATCTGTATTATGTAGGCTACTTGGATTGTGTTTGTAATGCTTTGGGAGAAAAGCCCGATGGCTCGTTCCTGTAATAAAGATATTCAAATAATAATTTAGACAAGAACATGTTTGTGTGAATATATCATCGGCGATTTGTATAAAAGTGACATAAAATATATTTTTTTTAAATTTTGAAACTTTTCTAGAGATACTGATCCGACAATCTGGCTGTACGGTTGCCAATATGAGGTACATAGGATCTGAATTTAAAAAGGCGAGACCACACGTCACCATTTCAAACGGCTTTACAAGCAAATCAGCTGATTACATGTGTATACACATGGCATACACATTTCGATAGGCAATCAAGCTTTAAATGCAATATATATTAAATTTAAAAAATATTAACATACTTTCAATCCATTTGTAAATATTTATTAAATGATTTTCTCTTTTAGGGAAACGAGTAGCTCAAGCTCAGATTGGGATTCTGTTAGCGAGAGTAAGTATTTTGTTCTTAAGGCTTTTCTGATAAGTCTACAAGTGTGATAGTTTAGGAATATAAAGGAGGCTCATTAATACAATAAACCCATTAAGTCTAAATGCGTTCAAACGGGTGGTTGAATTCAGGACTGCCCTGGTATTCTCGCAGCTATAACGAAGCGGCTCTATTTGTGTTGGTTTCGTTGACGTTGATGTGATTGTATGGCGTCCTGTGATTGTCCTTCTTACTAGCAGGTCCGGGTGTGATTTCCTTCGCCCATCGGTTCAGCACTCCGTACGTCATGCTTATATATGAGTGACTTAACCTTAATTAAGCACGACACTCAAACAACTAGGTAAAATGATTAAAAAACTGCAAATTTGGATAATCGTATAGCCACGCGCAAAGTCGCCGCCGATCAGCTTCAAATCAAGTTAAAAAGACTGATGAGTGTATACTGACTGCCGAACCATCTCTGACTGCTTCACTTCAGTCAACCATTTGCACAAATCGAAGGGCAAGACTAATCGAACTTGCTCATGAAAACTTCGGTCTGTCAAGATCATTTCCTCGAAAAATAAACATATTAAATTCTTTAAATTTATATAATTAAATGCATATATATTTGTGGTTATTTTTGTAGCCTGCATTTGATATGACTTTATATTGCGTTTTCAGTTGAGCCAGAGGTTTCTTCTCGAGCCAGCAACATCAGAGGTGCCGGAGATCCAATCATGTTTGCTCTTGCAGCCGGATAGACCAATCAGGATCCGCTTCCTGGATAGAGAATAAACAACTTCTCAGTTCCGGATATTGTCGGGTGACCTGGTCGTGTGTTTCCGCGCTGATAGTGAGAACCTGCATGGTTACGGTCATTTTGTAACCATCAAGTGCCATCGACACAGACTGGAACTTTTGGATAAACCAGCGCAATCAGGTTCTTTCTAGGAAGTCACGTGCATGGCGGAGAACTACTTTTAGCCAAGTTACGCAAATATCCAGCTGCTTACAAACTTGCAAATGCGTATTGTTGGTCAACATAAAATGGAACAAATTTTTTATTCAATAATAATTAAATTTGTTATTTACTATAAAAAAACAACAATTGCATCGATTGGCAGACGTATGACATCATGACACAATTTTCGGTAATTTGCCGAATATCACTAAACAAGATGGTCCTGGCTTGTGACCAAGTGATCTATACGCAATGTCATGGAGGGATACAGTCTAGCTGAGAAAGTTTGATCGTTTTTTGTCAGGGAAAACAAGAGCTACACGGGTTTTCGGAGTATAAGTTAAGAATATGGTATATTAAAGTTGAAGACAGATATTTCAAGGTATAGGTCAAAACAATTATTTGAAAATAATAAAAAATGTTTTATTGTTCTGAAAAAATATTCATGCTTACGAATGCGCATCCATTTAAGCCTTTGTAGCTCAGTCGGTTAGAGAGGTGCCCCTGATAGCCAGACACCCAAGTTCGAATTCCGGTCAAGGGAAGCAACATTTTTGTACATATCTTGTACCTAAAATGTCTACTCCTCTCTCATAAAGACCCATTATAGCATACAAGAGAAACAAAGGTCTGAAGGCCCTACTGGTTAAAGCGAATTAACTTCACTCTGGACAGGTTGTAACACTCATTCTCTGTAACAGATATATTTATTGGTAAGTCTCTATCTCTGAAATACTAATTTGTAGGCTGATTTTTTCCTAACCCATGCCGAATATCTTGTCGGATACATATTTAACATTCTCAATACATCGTATTAATTGTTTTTTTTATAAATCCGTTGTAAATTGTTGTAAATCTGCCTTTTCATTTTATTGTATGGTGGTATTTTTATGCCGTAAAATTTTGTGTTTGCATAATTTATCTATATAAATAAATAAATATTCGCTAACAACATTTGTCACTAGTCTTTTAAGTGTCTTATTACGTGTGTGTGGATTGTTCATTGGAATATATTCAATAATGGCGAACTTTATCAAATAAGAGCGTATATGCAAAGAGAAAGAACAAAGAATTGACAATGGTCCATACGCTCAACCGTCAACACCCCACACAGTACGAGTTTGTTGTAAGCAGTCCGATCAAAATCGGCTCCTTTTGTTGTGTCTTTCGCTATAAAGATCCGACGCAAAAGCAGGTCATGATTCATCATCAATTACTGTATAAGTGTATATAACGAATACCTAGTCTCGCGTGGACCTGACTATTCTCGCGTTAACTTCGCGATTTTTTTTAGTTTTAAAAACAAATAACCCTTATATCGTTTTTTGGATTATTTTCAAAAATATTTCAAACAATAAATTGCCTCCAAAGCCTGTAATTATATTTAATTACAAATATGTTAATTTTGGTAATAAAAAAATTAATATCCCATAATCCCCAGTGTTAAGAACCGAATCGCCAGCAGTGAAAATGATGGATTAATTAGTTTGTTTGATTGGGGTTTAACGTCGTGCTCAAGGGTATTTCATTTATACAACGAAGGATTGTCCATGTCTCACTGTTCCTTGCTGAAATACGGTGTCCCTCTGTTGGAAGAGCATCTTCGTTAGCCAAGAGTTTTATTTCGTGCTACTCCGTATAAATGTTATGTAGAGTAACTCGGAATAAAACTCTTGGCTATAGCGAAGATGAGAGCGTTACAGTACAGCTCCCAAAACTGGAAGCAACGAATGATTTTGTGTAGTTTAGAAAGTGAATATTGACTGTATTTTCGTTATTTTGGGATAACACTTTATTGCTTTGAACAGTCTGAACTAAATACTGTCCAATTAACTAAGCAAGCCTTGTCCCATAAAAACGAAAATGCTGTTAGGCCTATATAACTGTATATATACTCTGCCAGTGCAAGATAATCCGATCAAGGGTTAGATTCTAAGATGCCGTTAGCCTATATGTTCTCGGCATTAATGTTGTGGATGAATTTCGTTGAATTTTTAAATTTATGTCTATATTCTTAAGTCGCTTTTAAATAATTTGCAATGTGATGAAATAAATCTAATTTTTCTTTCCAGTATAATGTAGATACGATTGATTGATTAATCAGTTCACTTACACGGTGGCGGTGTAGCCGTACACTGTAAAAAATATTCCTTAACAAAGTTATGGAAAAAATTTCAGAACGCCTTTTATGTGGAAATTTCCTTAACTTTTGTGGAATTTTTCGTAACCTGTGAAGGATAATCCATAAATATGTTTGGAATAATCCTTGAGAAAAATTCCATGTCCTATTCCTTGAAATTCATGGAATATCCGCTGGTGCTTTATTCGGGGAATATTCCTTAACTTTTCCTTGAGATGTTAAGGAATGTATTTTTTTTCAACACTTATTCCACCATATCACGTGAAGCTCCCGCTGCATTGGAACATTAACGTTCCCCTTTTATCGTCAGGAGGGGACGGAATGATTGCGCGGTAAATATTGCACTTATAGGGGAAAAAAAAAAATCATTGAGTCAAAATAAACCGCTTTCAATTGACCATGAGTCAAAATGTTAAATCACATAACCATGTGTCTACAATTGAGATTTGGACTCTAACCCCCTTCATATATGTATACCTATTTACATAGGTATTGGTTGTCTGTTTATTGTTTCAAATATCATAATTTATAGTTCTTTGTGGGTCATATCCCAGCTTTGTAGGCCTATTACTCCGCCATGTAATGACTCATATGCATTCCGTAAGTACTTACGGAAAGCAGTTGAGTGTATTGGCGGAGTAATACAAAGCTAGTCATGTCAAAGTTCAACAAGCATCGGAAATCACCAACAGAACTGTTTCCATCCAACGATAGGAACTGACGCATGTCTGGTGACCAGAAATGTCAAGAAGGTCGGGTCACAACTTTCAGACAGTGGTTCCTTTTATGAAAAGCTTTCATTTAGAAAAAATAATGTCAATTTAGTCTATTTACCAGCATATATAGGTCTATACACCGGAAGCCTATTTATACTAGTACACTATGGATAACACACTTTAATAAACCCAGTAGGTGTTGTATTGCTTTAGAATACGCAAATTTAGTTTAGGCGTACAATATGCTCTTAAACCCAAAACAGACCAGCTAGAAGTGTGTAACATCGACAAAAACACGGACTATAGTTTATCAGTTAATTTGAAAATAAGCATTTCATAATGGCCACGGTCGTTTGACATCCGAGATGATGTGCCGGCGCAGTAGGCTAATTATAGGCCTACATTCGAGGTCACGCTGAGTGACAATATTAATTGAACTCTTTGTCATTGAGAAAAAGCACTATATGCGCCCTTTAGCGTTCAAGGCAGGTATCTTTGTTTTGGGTCTTTATATTGACCAGTCTTGTCTCTGTTTGTTCCCAGTGGCGTCGAGCATTTGTTACCCCCCGTCGGGCTGGCCCATCGTCATAAAAGAGAACGGCCTTAGTGAAGGCTAACAGAATTAAACCGCAATCACGCAAACATATATATGTATACATTTTAAGTTTTGAACTACATTTAGAAATGGGGTAACATACGGTAACTATACAATTTCTGGATAACCGCTAATTGTTTTGTGATAGAGCTCAACGTTTCTGAATTGTTTAGCAGAAATACATAGGCGATGTAATTTATGATATTGTAATAATCATAAACTTGATCAGCGTTTCCTATACTCGTACACAGATGTGTTCGTTTGATTGCATGGTGTTAAAAGTCCCACTCAAGGACATCTTATTTTATATGTACATATATAATTCTGAACAGATGGTGTACTTTCCACTATATCTTGATCACGATGTATAATCTAGAGGAAACTTCATATCAGCAACATCCATGTGTCACTGTTATCATGCAACTCGTATACCAGGGCTGGCAATTTAGGTTTTTTTAACGTTAGGTTTTTTAGGTTTTTAAAAAAAAACCTAAACAGAAAATTTCTTAGGTTTTTAGGTTTTTAAAAAAATTTCATAAAACAAACTGAAAACAATAATTAGCCTATACAAATCCAATTTATAAGAAACTGCTTAGTATACATGTAGTTTCCCAAGCATTTGCAAGCTCTGGCGCGGAAGGTCTTCGCCATGGTACCATCTTCTGCAGCTTCAGAAAGGAATTTCTATACATTTGGCTTCATAAGAAATTGCCTCAGTGCCAAGTCTGTTGAGAAGCTCGTGTACATAAAAACTAACACAGCAGAGTTGAAAACACTTACCCTTGAATCTGGCTACAGCGACACTGATGACAATTGAGTTATTACTTAAGATACCATTTTATGCCAATTTGCAACTATATAGTAGGACTACTGTGTACGCTAGGCATGGCAATTGTGCAGTTAATTTTGTTTAAAAGTTTGAATTCTGTTTCCAATCAAACATGATCAGTGATTCAGTAGATTATACTTTTTAATTATAAGCAAGCAGTAATTGAGACAAATCTAAAAAAAGACCATAGGGCCAAATACTAGGCCCTATGACCGGGGAACAACAACAATTAATGTAGAAAAATACTGTTGATCAAAGTTAACTCGTGTAAAAAACCTAAAACCCTAAAAACATTTCTAAAAAAACGGGAGGTTTTTTCCAGCCCTTTTCACCTGCCACATCTTTTTTGGCCAGAAATGATTTCACTGTATCCTCCGCAGAGTGGATTGATTGATGTATCAAGAAAAGGAACAGAAAAATCAAGAAGCGGAAAAACTTGAACGTAAAGAAGGGAAAAGGAAAACTAGCTGCAGAAGCGATCAAAAACATGAAGAAAGCTAGATGCAGAGTTCTGTGCCCTGAATAGACTAGTAGTCGCGTTTAAAAAGTTGGAACAACACGGTCCAATTGCATGTTGTCACGCCGCCATAGGACTAGTCCTAGCATGGTCTCGACTCCCACAATGCATTACTCCGCAGGAGATTCACTGCGGGTCGATTACACCATTAGAAGCGTTCAAACTCAGTAGCTAGAAAAAAGCAAAAAAACAGAAGTTGTCAGTCAGCCTTTATTAGGAAAAAAGAAACGAACAGGATGCTTGTATTGTCAGGAATTGTTTAGTCAGTCGAAACCTGGAGAACAATGTGGATTGTGTGAATGCTGGGCCCATCAAACGTGTACTGGTGGTACAACAGATGGTAGTTTTATTTGCAATTTATGCAAAGATAAATAGTGATATGTACGTTGGAATCGAACATATTCCACTTTGATGTGGGTCAGTTGTGTCTCCTTCTCTTTATAGCTCCATGGGCTCCACTTCAAGAGGTGGGAACTATCAGGATTTTGATAAGTTT
>JAVFBX010019763.1:0-18237 GCA_034783855.1 Mopalia kennerleyi | reverse complement strand
CCCCCCCCCCCCCCGTTGCGAGGTTTCCTCTAGGTGTTCCACCGTATTTACGCAGGAAACGGTATCAAGTGGTCAATCCATCGTCACATTAGTAAAATTTATATCCGTGAGTACGACACTAAACCGGAATCAAACAAACAAATTATTGAGATAAGCGTTCTTTTCAGACAGAAAATTATTAGGTAATAATTTGGACCTAAATTCGTTTAATATTCTCCACTGTGTTGTGGAAAAACACGACTTCGATGGAGGCAACCTAGCTGTAAGCAGTTAAAGAATGTTTCGCCAAAGCTTTTGACCAAACACTTTGTTAGTTAGCAGCGATTCGAAAGCGCTGACCTGTTGGATTATAATTGGATTATTTTCGCTAAATAAACGCATGACTTGTTAATATAAATGTGAATTCCGACTAAAGTCCCTACCTTGTCGAAGCAGAGCATGATTATTTTGTACTACAGTTAGTGTTAGTTTATTAAACCGATGTGGCAGCTTCTATTTGCGCCTACACTACGTACTTCGTTTGCATCACTTTACAATCCCATCATCTGTGTCTGATACAGCTAAAGGTGATATGAGCCTTTCTAGTGAGCCAACAGGGATCTGGCGCATGCACCTTTGAGCCGAGCCAATTAATTTTAGCTGCCATAGCTTCGATATAAGCAGCACTTGATTTGCAGTTAGACATCTCCTTATAGGCTGTTCTGACATCAGGCCTCAAATCAAGTTGCACTCTCGTTGATCGTCTTCAATGAAGCGTTTTGTGTTCCACATCAACCACTCCCGTCCCTGGACTCTCAAATATTAATACTCTTGACAGTGGTTCACTCAAGATTTTTGCTATGTATTTATTAAAATAGAAATGGGTGGAATACAGATCCACTGTATTGATTCGGATGTCTATGAACTTTGAAAAAAGAATATTCTATGATGGGAAAACATCATCTGTTCATCACACGCTACAACATCACAGGTTGCGTTGTTTTTACAGATAAGTTATGGTACCGTTGTGACTCACTCGGTTGTACATTGAACTGCTAGAAATTTATTATGATCCAATAAGGAATCCCATCAACCAAACCACACTGATGTAAAATTCCCTGGTCAATTAATTCACGCTATGATCATCTCAATGTGTAATACAAAATAGCATCAAGGGACCACTAACTATTGTTAAACTGCCAACTAGCTGACGGTGTACGACCGTCGGAAGTCACTGTTTCCTCGCCTTTCGCTTTTCTCTTTGTCATTCTAGTACAATATTATTTCGTTTGGCCAGTAATCAATGTCAAGTTATTAAATATCTATTATGTAACTCGATATCCAGATGAACAAGGGAAGACAACGTGAAGTCCGGGGATGGTGCTTCGCACATAAATGAATATTAGCATTCTGCCGTGAGGCTTTGTAGCTCAGTCGGTTGAATGTTGGGCCAGTAACCTTAAGGTCCTGGGTGCGAATCCTCGTAGAGGCAAGTACATTTTTCTATCTTCATTTATTCAAAATATATAAGCATATTTCCGAAGGTAAATCCAAATGGCGCAGCAAAGAATACCTTGCCATGTCTACTATGGAACTTGAACCTGTGAGCGTTGTACCAAAGGAGGATCAGAAGTCTGACGCGCTCATCTCTTAATACGGCCGCGAGTCCCACATAAAGACGAGTATCAATGCTTCAGTTGTTCAAACAACGGAGAGAATGTCGAATTTTGATCAGAAGCAATCAAGTGTTTAAATTGTCCATTTATCGGGCAAAGAATATTCCAAATTTACTGTGTTTGCATTTGAGAAGCTTTATTTTATACTGAATGGGAGACTTCCTACATACAAATAAAACACACTGTGTGCTGTGCAAAGCGTGTATGGTTAACTCGAATCGACATTGTGTTTTTTTGTAATACTGGCTTCCCGTTATTATATAAAGCAGTCCCATCTTTAAGAGATGAGAGCAGCTCTACGAATTTTGACGTACACGTATAAGTAATTTTATTAAACTCTATTCTATTTCAAATCTGTTGCGTAACAGACGGCTTAAGTGTTACATTAGTTTGTCCTGTAGCGTACTCGTTCACTGGCAACTGTATAAAGAGAGAAGGTACTGGAGTGCAATCTGCTCAAATCAGGTCTAGGCATTGGCGCAAAACTTTATTTTTACTTTAAACTTCATTTGTCTCTCTTATGTGATGTCTGCTGTACTTGGTGTCTTAAGTTGACTGCTAAACGCTTCTTGGTGCATATTTTATTTATCGATCTTTGTCTTAACGCTGATAAAAACGGTTCTTGGCATTTTCTCTTGACCTTGTTTGGAGTGTCCCTAGAATGAGGACAAGCGTGAGTTGTATCCTGGTTGCGCAGATTCATTAAGTCATTGATTGCACTTAGAATCTGGAAACCATATAATACTTTAACTCGGTGACTGGTTTCAAGATGGCTACATGCTTGATCAAGCTGAAAGACCGTTTAAAATAGTTCGGCCAGCTTTTGAAACTCAATTATTGAAAAACTATTGTCGGTTTAATCAAACAGATAAGCGAAAAAAGCTATCCTGTTGAAACCATGTGTTTGAACAGCGGTGAGCACAGAATACTAATGAGAGAAAGACATTGAGGCGGAAAGATGGGATGTCTTTTCAATGGCATTGGATCCAATATCGGGAGGCTATTAGGCAACCTGGGGTAATGAATTCCTGAGACAATATTTCAGAAGAGACACGAAAGTGTACATATGTTGCCAATAAAAATATTGAGTAAAACGGACACGACTTTTATACGTCAATTTCTGCCAGTCAATATTTAGTGAAGACGAGTGGATTAAAATGGACATTTCGACCGGAGAATGTTAATACGCGAGCTAGCAGGCAGTCCTGGAATTTCAAAATATTGCCAATACTAATGGCAATTTGAAAACTATCTGACAAAATATGATTTCATTACATTCACCGTATAAGGAAATAAATTCCATTGGCGAATATTGAGCGTCTACTGACAGCCCCGAATCGCTATATGCTAAAATATTGCCTTCTTCCGCACTATGCCTGAAGAGCAGTCTTTTCAATACAGGGAAACGAATAGCATGCTTAAACATTCAGATGCATTCTGGGTGTAGATTCCCGCATGGGGCAGCTTAACACAACTTGTTATGAGTGTCCATTAAAACCAGTCCGTGGTCCCCGTCAGTAGAGGAAAAATACTGACCGTTGATCCTTGCCATACGTTGTGAAGACCATTGCCTGATAAATTCACAGATTGACCCAAGAAGTTGTATACACCATCCTCCTGCTATATAAGGCATCGAATGCGATTGCAGTTCGCCAAATTCCGAATAACAATATGACCTCTATTGCGCAATTTTACATTATTAACATCTGATAAATTTAAGACAAATTCACTTATTAACAGGAAACCTGGAGTGTAGCTTCCTCCTTGCATAAATGACGTTGGACATTCGGTAAAACAATACTGCCCCAAAACATAATTTTACAGTTTTAAGTTCTGATTGTGTTGTTAACAGAACAGATTATCTTATTCTCTTGAAACGTTGGCTGAGTTAACATCTGTTGTTATGAATAAAGGGATTGCGTTTCAATAAATTATGTAGCGCATTATGGCTCCCGATTTGAGATATTATGCACGATGCACAGTCTTCATTGTATGGTGTCGTGGATTCCTCTACCTACTGGTAGTGAACTAACTACCAGCGTAAAACTATAATCAAACATGCTACAAACAGCCAACAGCACGAAGTTTTGATTGAATGTCACTGCTCGGAAAACAGTTTTGTTGAAACCAGACGTGGCTGAGTGGTAAACGTTTTAGCTGCGATGTAGCGCTCCGGATTAAACCTCTCACTACTTGTTGTACGCAGTGAGCATGGACATCACCGTGGTGTTTTGACGAGGTGTCTATGGCTCTAAGTCGTATTAGGTAACGCAGAGTAAAAATTAGACAATCCGTTCTATAGGTAGAATACCCTTCAGTACGGACTCAAAGTCCAATTAAACCAATATATATAATAGGCCGATGTTGCCGATTGTACATACTAAAAATACGGGAAACTTTGAGGAATTTAACATTAAATTTCCCATCACGTGAGCTTGTTTGATAGATTTGTGTTGTGGCATAGGTGCCTTGTTTTCCAGGCGAAGTGTTACATTTGATCAAATAAGGCGGAGTTTGCTCCCGATCCAGACTCATTCTTTATCTAAATTCACAGAAAGTGCATCGCACTATTGAAATGCTATTATCGTATCACCTTATCGATGTTATAATATCGTTCAACTAATAATTAATTTTAATGTCTATGAAATTCCATATCTTTGATTGATCATTACAAGGGAATGAGGCAATATATCAAACTAAATAACAAATTGTTGCAAATCTTTATGTCTTGACAAAGACCATACAATTCCATGTTCTGTTTTTTTATATCTTTGTTCTCAATATCTGTTAAAGTTATCTGCAACTTTATCTAAAATATTACTGTGTTAGACGATATCTGTATTCATAACATTGGATGCAATTACCCATAATGAAATTAGTACTCATTAAAGTTACTGGAGATAGGATGTAGTTTCAAATCATGCAACATAATTATCATATCAGCTTAGCATAGCATGAAGATAACTTAGAAATCTATATTCATTACCTTAACAGTTTGATCTGTACTGTTAAAGCTAAAGTTGTATCGCCCTTTTTAGAAAACGAGCCGTTTTTAATCTCACCTAAGACATCACTTTTTGATTCTGCACGCGACAATTGGCTGTTACACATTCTCATAACGGTGTTCTGGTGACTGAATGTAATTAAGCTACTTTGCGGTTGGTACATTTAACTTTAGTTCCTATGTTTTGTATGTGCAAAGCTTGTTGTAATCAATATCTAACGCCCTCTACGTCAGATGTCTTCTCGGCAATGGCCAAGAAACATGCAAGCAGGAGTCTCTAAAATAGACGGCCTCGGCGGATACTTGTGCAATGAGAGCGAGTGAATGAAGACGCCCTCTGAAAGGACACAGGCAATCAATTTTCCGTCCTTAAACCTATGTCTTCCAGGCTGCATTTCGAGTAGGTTAGACGTTTCTTACCAAAGAAACCTACAAATTGACAATAACGCCTGCAGACTTCAGACAACGGTACAGTGTTAATGTGAAAACCACTAGCAGTGTTCCATGTCCAGGTGTTCCCAGAAGTGGACTCTCTCGTCTGGTGATAAGCTTTTTGTGTGATCTGGTTGGCAGAAGAAATTCGGGATTCACTGCTACAAGGTTTTGCTTGCTTTTGCCGGCTCTCTGGTTTATTGGCAGCGCTCAGTGCCATGGGTGCGTCAACACCAGTTTAAATCCGCTTTCATCTCGAGGTAAGTTGCCTGTTAATTTGTCAGTGTGGTGAAAAAAGAGAAAGAGTATTTTTTTAAGTGGGAGATCTTTCTGCCTCAATTAATTAAGTTCGTTTATTGAAACTCTTTGCGTGTAAATTGAATCGATTGACGTCCCTTTGAGTTGTTCATTTGAGTAACAAACGTTGAAGCCTCAGTTTTTTCAAACGTTTCGTCGATATATCGTTTACCTTCGTATTCATACATATATTGTATATGCCAGTATTTTAAGTGAAAAACCGAAACATAGTTACATGTAGTCATACACGGCGTAAACTGCAAATTAGCTAGACACCCGTTTTACGTGTCTTTTAATGTTCATATTGTCCAAATTGGATATCACCGTTGAGGACCAGACAATATACCAATAGTATTGCCTCAGCGTTATTATTTCGTGGTCAATCGGAATTACACTTGTTTGGCTGTGTTCAGTTGAAGTGTCTCTTGGCTATGTTTTTGTTCTGGACAAAAGCTATTGGTTTGTTTATACTACATTCTCTGTTATTAACGCCTACTTCGGTCTCCAGACACCGATCGCTTTCCAATACATGTGTTGGTCACAATATTACATTCGTTTAAAATGAAATAATTAGATCAGCGGGTCGGCATGGACAGCTGTGCCAGATACTGTGAAAGTCCCCACTCAATTCCCGCATATACTGTTCCACGGAATATAGATTAACGAATACATATCCAGTAGGCGACGGTCCATATTTTTAGATTATTGTGATGCTACTGCGTAATTGAACCAACGTAAAGATCGCTACATGAGACATATCTGGCATTTTTCTGATCTTCTAAAAGCTGCTTACCCTGAGGAAATGTTGACAGACTCACGAGGGTTATTGCGCTGCATTTAAATTAATCTGTATAAGTAAAACTGTCATTCGATATCTCACTACCTACAGTGTATATGTTGAATACAGTCTATATCTATTAAATATCAAGGCAGAACAACGGTGAAGGTTGTATATCAATGCCAGCGTATGAATAAAAAATAATATCAGGACGCTGTGTTTTAGTTATTACTGATATTCTTACATAGGCAAAGTTTCTAACCGTATATGTGGTAGAATATTAGATAGTTGTCATCGCCACCCCAAACCAGACTTGTTTATCCAGAAATATAAATTGTCTTAAGATTTTTGTTGTCATTTTGTTCCACAAGCATGGGATAAGAGTCGCTCTAAGGGTGGCTCACTAGTGTGTGCCCTCTGCCTGTTAAAGTGCTTGTTTGGTTGATTGGTGCTTAACGCACTTAAGGATACATGTATATCATTTATATTGCGACTTTACACGCACAGTAATTGATGGAAAAGAAGAAATACAACTCTTAAAAATAGAAACATTTCACGATCTGCTCCACCGACTATGCCACTTTGCGGACGAACTACCGCTACCGTTTAATATATTTGAAGTGTAAGGTCTACATGCAGCACTTTTAAAATCATTCATCTTACACGCCCTCGTATAAGTGAACAAACCCTAAAGTACGGCGTAATACACTCCAATGCCCAACCGACCAGTGCAATATATTTTTTTAATTGAATCCTTTCTACAACAAACGTAGTATGAGTATTTAAGTGAATTTTTCATTTTGGAAAGTTACGTAAAAGGATTGGTTTATGTGTTTGATAGGTGTTTACGGTCGTGCGCAGGCGTATTGTACGTTTGTAACGCCTTTAATACTAAGGCAGAGCGGAAAAGTTGGAGAAAAGTGCAATTCTCAGAGCCACGTCGTATAACCCTCTAAGATACCTGAGCTCGATCGAGAGACTCGAACCTGGTAACGGTACATCGAAGGAGTATCAGTCGCACGAGAAAGGGAATGCGGATTTTAAACAGATGTGGAATTAGTCTTTGATATATTTATTAAGTGACTAGAGTTCATGAACAAACCATTTGTAAATGTCTGGTAACCACCATACACCTGCTGAACTTTAAATTTATTACCACCATTATATAATAGCACACCTGCTCTTAGTTCGTAGAACCAACAGGACATTGATAGTTTAAATTGTGGTTTACTTCCGTACTTCCTGAAATTAGTATCTAGATTTATTTATTGCCCTGAGCCAGGTTGCTGTAGTAAATGGCTGAGGTTGGATAGGCGAATAAGGTATCTTTTTGATCGTGTGTATAGACCATTGGCCGTCAATACTTAATTAAAGCGATTGATGATACATTTTAACAATGCAAAGGCGTTACGTGTTTATCGATATCTCCGGGTAGTTGTTGTTGTAGAGCACGTAAAAGTTGTCTTTTTGATAGATATGTTTCTGTGGTAATTTGCAGATGAAACGGAATGACTAAACATAGCCTAACAAAAATGCCAGACAACACCGATGAGGACGACAGCTTGATAAAACTGTGACTGGCGAATTTGACCATGCACTGGGGCGCTGTGTGATCAATTAGTAGTTTCACATAAGGGCTGATATTAATATTTAATACACACAATGACACAGCCAATGTCATAATTTGTTCGTTCCACCTTACTGACGATGTTAGAAGGCAGCCTTTGCACATTTCTTCTGGGCCGGTAAATATTTGATGGAGATGATCCGTTCTGCATTAAAAGCCTTGTTCATAAAGAAGCGGGACAGTAACTACGTAATATGACCTAAATGATGTCGCTTTGGTCCCATACTGTGACAAATCTGTGCTGTACGAACTGTTTTATGTCGACCATTCGTTGTCATTGATAACCTTGTCTGAACTCAAAAACACATATATCTGTTTAAATTTTTCATAGCCTTTTAGTTAGAATATTCATTCGTCCGTGGCTGTTTCCAGACAGCAGATCTAAACCTGTCGACAAAGCGTCGTGGAATCATTATTTCGTTTTGACTGGGGTCTAAAACACATGTCAAAGCTCTTTGTTACAGCTATTTTTCTGAAACAAACTACCGTGACTTATCTTTTCGAGAAATTCCCTCTCAAGAACTGCAGCCATTGCGGTGAAAAGAGAGAAGGAGGCATAAACCTGGTCCGTTAAGCTTTTTGCATACCAACAGAACGATTAAGGCTTGGTCCAACATATTCCTGCATTGAATTTGCCACACACTATTGCTATTCATCATCATTTGTTTTTCTTCTTCTGCGTCAATATGTCCATTTTTTGCCGATTAGTGTCTTATTCTGGATATTATTCCTAAAACTCCATTCATTAAATGTGTTTCACAAGAAGTGTAGCCTATCCGGGGATTTGGCTTGTGTGAAAGTATTGTCCATTCCTCGGTTCATTTAGAATGGAGATTTTCCTATTTAATATACTGGCGTCTTTCTTAATTACATGTATAGCGTTTGAAGCTAGTCTGCAAATAACGGCAGCATCGTACTTCAGAACACATTTTATTATATTACGCCATCGCAACATTATATGCATCCGAGTGTATTTTGTTTCAAATGTTATTTTACCTGCATTGTTTGTATTTGTTTATAGAAATATCTCTATGGTTACCGGAAATACATATACACATGTAAGTAAAGAATCCCAAGTTACGGTTTTTTGCATTTCTGTAGTTTATGCCCTAGTATTTATCGTTGATACACCAGAGATTTATGTCAAATGTCATTCTAAAATATTTACTAAGGTCAATGATAGTTAGCCATCTGGGATACCTTAAGCCCATTGCGGTAATATAATTACATGCTGTAAAGTGGATTATACATGCTGGCTGCACAAAACGTACATAAATATCCATTGTTGACAAGGATGCCATCAGTTCTTTCTTATCGATATAGATTTATCCATACAATATATGTGAACCCAAGCTTTATCCAGTTGAGATTAGGGTAAGTAGATTTGACGTATGCTTATGGACTGTCAGTCTCAGTATTTCCATTTGATGTTTCAATGTAAAAGCGGAGCTAACTCGGGATCGACTAGCATTAGCAGCAAATCTACAGCAATATCATTTTAATATAGCTTGTTTTATTACTACTCTGGCACTGCTTTTTCTTTATTGAAACTATAATTTAGACAAATGGCCTTGTTTACTACTTTTATTAAATTTTTTCCCTCATATTTCACGTGCTCCAAATGTATTCATTTAATTTCCAGGTGAAAACATTTACCCCTGGAAAACTAAAGTTTTTAGCGTTCAGAGTATTATTTTTATTCAGATACCAGGTACAGTTGTTCTAGCTAACACGTTGACCGATCCTGAGTGATCCAGAGTGCACGAACATTTATAGTTTTTTGTGATACGACTACCAAACAAAATAAGTTTGATCGCTACCTTTACTAGAAAGACACATTCGAGTTAATCCTTTTAAGTCTATACATCTGACAGGGCCATCGTCGTGGGTTTTAGACAATCATATCTCAGTAAGTCTTATGACAGTTATAGCTCACAATTGGCTATCACGAACAAATATTGTCAATACGGCCGTACTATTAGGAGCAGTGGCTATTCAGTTTAGATTAAGCCTGTTATTTGAAGACTCGAAAGTGTTGATATGATGCCCGGGCTTATATCTGCAGTATTGATACGTGATAAATTATATGCACTACACGGGTCTCTAAGGACCGAAAGTCTTGTAGATAGGATTTCCAACCTTATGCAAGTGACTTCCTCTAACTGCCTTGTCATAGAAACAAAGATTTATTCTCAAGGTTTTCAAGATAAAACTAAATTTTTTTTATAACTATAAACTCTTCCAGGGTTTCACCATTTTGAAGTGCTTTTCAAACTAGCTTTAATTTGTTTTCTTTTGTATGTCTTAAAACATGGCAATTTAATTTCTGCCTAAATCTAAGCATTTGGTGATTGAGAGTTTAACCGGTAATATCTATAGTTAAAGGGGTCTTTGTTTTACCGTTTGATATGTTTCCACTGTCAACCTTTAAATTTGAGATTCTAAAATTCCATATTAACGCAAACGATTTAGTGGGTTTTACTTGCGCTTCTAAAAACGCGACAGCCCCTCTTCCGTGAAGCAAAAGGCAATGCTGGTTCTTATTTCGCCTATGTACTTTTCAACTGACGCATGTGTTAACAATGCTTTTGCTATATATATATTTTTTTAAACTGTTAACACTATCTCTTCAGCTGTCTAAAGCATGATTGATAATTTTGTTGTTGAGTTGGTTTTGTGTTTTGTTTTTTGTTAATTTTTCTTATTGCGGAGTAATATCGAAAGGCTGCTTCTTGATAAAAACATGTTTTGATAGTGTTTGACAGATACAACGTATACTCCAATCAGTGTCGTTTGAAAAGAGGACCACGTGATATCACAGTCATGATCCTTTTACATTGGCCAAAGCAATATCAAATAACGTTGTTTTTGTACCGCATATCATATTCTATCGATCACATTCATTTTGTAGATTGTGTAAACTGTTTTTGCTAATCTCCTATATATCCAAAGACGAATTTGACAATTTTGTTATCGCAACTCGTCAGTAAACTGCAGTCTTTTTGTTGGACAAAGATTCAGTCAAAACTATTGAATTTACCATTGTAGTTACACATTATTGTTAATAAAGAATTGTTACAGTTTCCAAACAAACGAGTGACAGCCTATCGCAATGGAACCATGACTTATTCATTTGGCGAGACGGCACCAAACAAACTGCAATGTGATACAAAGAAGTTTTAGTCTTTGATGTGACTGGATTTATTATTGGAATCAACGTGGTATTGTGGAGGGTCAATATCGGTGTGGGTTGTAGACATAGCACGGGAATCTCCTGACGCGAAGACTTTACAACCGAAATCAGTGGATCTGTCACAAACGACAACAGCTCATTACTGTTATCCACCAAGTTAATGCATACAAAGCGACCAGCCTTGGCAACGTCTCGTCTCTGGAGTATACGAGCGGACAAAAACCGATATTGAAAAGTTTCTATTATAGAGCGGATTAGAATGTGGAAAAAGATACTTTAAAGCATTGTAATTTCAAGTAAATTAATTATTCACAGTTGAATACAATCACAGGTTTTATTAGTCCCAAATAAGTCACCCTATGTCGTTTTATGACAGATGCGGCGTGTTATTTAAAAGATTGCTGCAAAATATAAACTACAGCGTCTTTGTCCTAACCTACAAAAGATCCCTGTGTATTACTGTACAAAGTGGGACGAAATTGGTATTCTCGAAAAGGCTTCCCTACAGGAGATCATTATGATCTTTATTGGAAATATAGATGTGGGCAGTTGATTGAATCAGCCCAGTCACTTTGTCTAATATCACCTTTGTCGATTTGATTTTCGTGGTTGGGTTATTACTGGCCAACAACCAGTCAGTGCTGGGTCGTTAGCATCTTGGTGAAATCCTTCCAACTATAGATTCCAAAACAATTTATCAGTCTATGACATTCACCTATCAACTCAAATGAAACCATAACCGGCTCCGCTTCATAGCACCCCTCACATTTATTGAAGGGCTAAACAATTTTGATTTTATAGTTCAGTTAACTCCTCATCCAAATATAGAAATAAAACATTCAATTGTTCCCAAGAGACAGCTTCCGTCAAATGAAAGAAAGTTTCATCTTCTACAGATATACCGATATGTTAGAAATATATGATTGATTGCAGCATAGTCGTTTCGTCTAACTCCAAAAACTGGAAAACTGAATTTTATCACTACACAATATCACGGGTTCATGATTTATCTCCCAGCGTGTCCTGTTCCAATATTCGACCACGTTTAGTTTCGCTCAATCACTGTGCTGTTTTAAATAGTTTCTCTTCAAAATGGGTAGGTGAAGTAATTTTTATAGCATGTTAGACATTTCTTCTCTACACCAATGGGTTCTCTGTTCTTACGCGCTTTACTGCTTTACAAATGCGACGGTATTGTTTGTACACCATAGCTGACATGAACCGGCTATCCTCTTTAAGCTACAATCTAGACAAAAACCCGATACATTTTGGCCGGTGTTTAACACATCAGGGAAATCAAGCCGAATATTGTCCTGTTTTAAGCAATAATGCGTTTAATTTGGGGCATATTTAACGTGTATTTAACACATTGGCTTAAATATCTTGACTAATTATAACCGATCAATCATCTCCCGTTCTAGACAAACTGTCACAGATAAGTAACTTAATAGGTCCTAATATCGGCTTGCTATATGGAGACGTTTTGTGGGAAATAGAAAATGTTCGGATTATGCACCCAACACAGATGTCTTCAGTGCATGATTCTAATATTGGAATAGAAAAGTAATTATGTCTTACATCTCAATGTGTATTAAAATGTTTAAATCCAATGAGCGTCTCTTCCTCTTTCGGTTTCACTTCGAGTGTTGTATTATCGTTTTCTGTTTCAATCAGTATGCTTTATAATGGATTATTAACGAGATCCCAAATTTTAAACTGTTTGCAATACAATATTAGATTGTGGGGATTTTTGGTTTCACCAAATGATACAGTCTATCACATTTCTAAACTGCAGTTCAACACTCTAGCTAAATGATAGTTATTTCTAGTCTGTTCCCGAGTGATCAAGGACACATCTGGTGTATGAGTCCAGCGTACGTGTTGTCCTTATGCATAATGAAGACTTACCTGACAAAATTATAGAGTGATTCTGGTGTTTGACAAAAGCAAAGATGCCTACATTAAAAACGTTCAGTTTTCTGATGGTATCCGATCAATCACTCGAAGAAGTCGCCAGATATATCCTCTGGGGTGATGTGTGTTAAATGGACGTGGACATACCGCGGGTTGAAGATCGTTAAGGTGCTACAATTTCTATGAAACCATATAATTTTCTATTTAATAATTGTCCTGATGTCGAAAAGGTTCGGCTTAAATTAGTTAATGTATATCCGTAGACTTTTAGAATACTGTATAACCTAAAGCCTTTGTTATATCCAAATGGGCACGTTTGCTGACTTCAACATCTAACAATTTTACATTATCGGGCTAACCTTGAAATTTAATGCCATGGCCATGTTGATTGAGAATGGTGATGAAGACATCAAGGTCATGTCTAGAATGTTACCACAAAATTAATATGCCAATCGAAGGTTTATTTTTTAGAGTTTGTTCAAATGATAAATCAACCAAAAATTCCATAAAGCGACGACTAAAACCACTACTTGAGTTGTTTAAGTAAGAGGGCAATTGGGACAACTGAAGCTTCATGTTTCTATACATATAGTTCTCTCAGAGCTGTGCGATGTATTTGTTTTGCTTCTTTTGTTTGTCTTGTCTTGCCATCGTGTGTTGCCATTGCCGCCGAAGTAGGTTTCCTTCGCCCATTGGACTGGCACCCGCTCAAATCAGTGAAATAAACTTTAACACGGTGTCAACCCTCAATCGAACAAACAATCGTGTTAGGACACGCACTGACATTATCACAATACTACAGGTTTCAGAATGGAATATCTTCATTTGTCACCCTGAGTCATCGATGCTCGCTGAGCGCGAGATGCTTTACTAGATAACTCTTTTAGTGACCAAATCGCCAGAATAAAGAATGTCTTCACGTGAGCGAAGGGAAGATAACTCTGATGGTAGATGATAAATCGTCACGTCCCCAGCTTCAGCGTCCAGCATAGCTATTATTACACGGTATCAATTGAAATCATACGTCATTTTTTTTGTTTTATACCACATGACATATTTTCAACCAATCGGAACAAAATTTTTTAACATGAAGTATAACAAATTTGTTCGTGTCATAAAACACACAAACCAAGTAATCAACACTTAATTATCTATAACGTTCAACAGTCAGATTGTATGATTTAGCATCTGTGAAACTTGATCTTCATTAGATAAATTCGATAGTCGTTTAAAACGAGTAACACAGTTTGTACTAAAGTGAAAAGACTGAAATATGAACCTTAAGGTCTTGCTGGACCCCTCAGTCGATTTTCAGAACAGCCGTTGTATTTAGTGTCTTATGCAGAAAAATATAAATCTGTACCATAAATATGCATATATTTTGGAAAGCAGTGACAATCCAATTGTTCTTTCTAAAAATATTGCAAAATGAGTGAATGTCAATAGACAAAAATAGACGGCATTTTTCACGGTTTATTTCTCGAAATGCAATAACGATAAGACTCAATAAATCAGTTGCCTGAGTAAGCTAGCCCTTGAATTAGTAAACGGTGCCTCATTTTCCCCCCTAAACTTTGAAGCTAAATTATAGGATCCAATTTAACTGTTTGTAATAAGAATTTCGAATTATTTGTTTCACCAACATATAGTTTGAATACCGAGCTTTTAATCCAAGCGATCACATTGTTTTCTTCATTTTGAGCACAAGGGGTTCACCAAGACCTTAAGGTGGTTGATTGGGTTAACCAGATAGCTATGCAATATGCTTATTAGCAGTGTATTGCGTGCATTTGATATCGGGGTCTGTTTTGCCAGCATATACATTGTGTTTTTAACAGTGTTTCTTAATGTCTTTATTAGATCGCTTTTTTTGATCGCTTATTGACTTAAATTCATTACGTAGCAAACCGGGCTATGTCCGATTTACAATCATGTATACCAGTCGCTGTAAGCTATTCTCTTCTCTGCTTTGAGTTCGATTACGATGTCAAAGGTATCGTCTGTATGGATTCCGGCGAAGTCTACATGATTGGTATAGCTCTGTACTTTGTGTTGTTTTCGTGTTCATCAACCTGCCGTTAGTGTATAAACTGTTCCTTAATATGGACCTTAGCTTGGTGGTTCAATACGGACATCTCGTGTGCGCTTAACACTGCCATCTGATCGGTTATGTGGTGTGATAGTTTATAAATTTATTCATAGTAGTCTAATAATGCAATATGTGGATCATCTTAGTTGTATAATAAGTTAAAGACACACCATCCGTGGCCACTTTCAGAAAATGTGGCGAAACGGAAAAAAAGCGTACGATAAAATTTTGTCATGCTGAATTATAGGCGTAAACATTTCGTTAGATATTTTATTGTCGTACGACATTTTGTGAAAGTGACTCCAGTTTGAAGAACACAGCCAATAATACTGTTGTTGATTTTAACTTGATTAGAATACTGGTGGCCTCAAAACACGGATGTTTTGTGTTAACATTATGTTACTTTATCAAAAGATAATGAGGGATAGCATCCTGATTTGAATTTCCAATGCCTTAAGCTTATGCGAATTTCCGGTGGATTTAATAACACGCGGGAAGGATCGCTACACTTCTTTTAACAAAACACAAATCGCTGATTGCTAATTCGGAGAGCTGTTGCTATAGTGTCATAAACGAAGGATGGACATGTCTTTGAGCAGTTAGATAACTTGATCACATAATGTGTGAAAGTCGTGGTATTGCGTGGATATACGCTTTGTGAGCAAGATAATTGTATATAGTCTCGAAATAGCATGATATCAGTGCAATGCACACAATGCAGAGGCGATAACCACTTACATTCTTCAAGACGCTTCTTTCAATGCTTCACTGCTGTATAATCTATTATATGTCTATGGTATGTTATAATTCTGATTGTTTTATTACCTTCCTGACATACTTACATATATATTCTAAAACAAACTTGAATTTTGAACTAAATATTGTTTTAATATAGTTATATATACTATGTAAGGTTTTTTACAGCAACTGACGTGTTAAACTGAATAATTGTTTGATCAGTGAATGCAGATGTTTGGGAGAGCTGTTGTATTCATTTACTTTTTACGAGCTGTTTGTCTTTGAGAGTTTAAAAGAGTCACGTTTCGGCTGTAATCGTCTTATTTGTCCCAGCTGGTTACACGATTCAGTGCCAATTCCACACGGTCTTTGTTAACTTTCCTGGTCTCGCTCTATTTTAGCCGCAGGGCCTTGTTTGTCCAGGACACGTAGAGGCTGTCATTCTCTACTGGCGTGTTAAATCTAACTGTCATTTTTACTTTTATTTATTTTGCGTTACGTAATAGTTTACCCTTCCATCTCCATCTCGAGTTAAGCGTTACCTGCACCTGTTGCGAAAATCATACTTTATCGATGCTATCGTAGACAAGCTGTGATTTATCAAGTCTGGGAATGTCTTCAGAAAGACACGTGTACTTTTTGTCGAAGTACACATATATGTAGCGGTGTTTATGTATGTGTAGGCCTATAGTCGTAGTTAACTGAGGCATCCAATTGGTACAATTTTGAATTACCTGTTAAAAATAATGAGGATCATTCTGCCGTTAAGTATTACTTGCAGTGCTTACAATCTTCGTCATTATATTTATTTTTATCACAGTTTTAGAGACTTCATTATTAATGGCGATCTCTCTAAAAAAAAACACCGATCAACATACAGGGAAAACAGGCGGCAAATATATACCGGAGGACATAGCAGTGACGTTAAAGTCGTTTTCGTATGTTGAATAGGTTATATTTTTTGTTATCGACAAAACCAGACTTCACTGATATTGATTTAATGGTGACAAAATTGAGGCATGGCCAATGAAGCGCAAATGCAATCAGTCTGTATGACAACCGCTGACAGCATCAAAGACAACTTGAGAAACAACAACATCAAAGGGTCACTTTTGTAGTTGCCATGGTAACAGTAAATGTAGCGCCAATTTTGGATAGCGTGCACGCGCGACGGCTTCTAATTGGATAATATCATGTACTATTCTTATCCCAATAATCGCCTTCTGTGCCAGATTCCTACGACTTAATCAGCCCACATACCTTCACTACATGTACATTCAAATTAATCTGAATAAACAAATAAAAACTAGGCTAAAAAGCTAGATATTGATTGCGAAAGCGCATCCATCAAACAGATATTTGTTTCGATTCTACCGAGAACAAAATTAGTATCATTTCATTTGGTAACATGATGGACTAGTGGTTGTGACTAACCGCTTTCATAATATGACAAATACGATCGATAACAAGTTTATACTAAGACTAAATCTGTTACATTCTTTGCACGAGGTTGCTCAACAAGTAGATTAGGATGAAAGGATAGAATACAATGATCTGATTACAGCAGTCTATTGATTTTTATTATTATAAAACTAACGGCGCTGTGATATTTCCATAGTTTTGTGAATTTAATATAAGCTGACTTGTTGCTTCGACAAAATCTTACTGATGTTCCCGTGGAAATGTCAAAATGTCAGTATTGGTTTTATTTTTTATATATATTTTGGATAAATGAAGAGAGAAAATTTACTGGCCACCGTATATTTATATACCAAAGCCTGTTATGCAGGGTATTATAGTACTTTGAATCGGGTTGGAATCAACACTATATACATCTGTTTTAACTATATATGTAACTGATTTTTTCTCAAATCAAATTATTATCATATTATTATAATGTGTTATGTGTTATTATTTGTTTAGCTTTGACATAATGTCGGGAAAGTTGCGCAAGTCATCCAACACCACCTATAGATGCCATCCTCATAAAATGATAATTTAATAACAGTATTAACAATTACGACTTGTAACAAGTGTAAAAAAATATATATGATAATAACGAATAAGATTATTTTTGTTTTTGTAGTTGACATCTTCAACGTAATATTTTCAACACCAAGGGACAAATTGTATCTTGTTAAAATTTGCCTTTAAAATTAAAAATTATTTTTTTTGTTAATTTGGTTTTAAATTAATTTTAAAAAATTTGGTTTGAATTCAAAACTATTTCTAACAATTCGAATCTTTCGAATTTTACTGTTTAATTAACATTTGGTTGAATATCTCCTAGAGTATTTTATTTTAAAGTTGTTCCATGTCTATGGATGGAAGTTAATGTATCAACATTTCATTTGTACCATACTAACCAATGTTAAGTGAGACATGGAAAACCCATTGTAATGTAAGTGAAATACCTTCCCATTCTACGTTAACGTGCATTCTCACAGTACGATTTGTAGTAACGACTTTGGGGGATTCCCCTCATTTCTTGCGTTTTGATTGGTCGCTCA
>JAVFBX010019652.1:0-18238 GCA_034783855.1 Mopalia kennerleyi | reverse complement strand
ACAGGAATTTCCACAGAAACGCGCCACAACGTGTGTTAATTTTTTGTCAGTGTAGAAATGGCCTTCTGGAAATGCTTATGGAATGTTGTCCCATTCCAGAAGCATTGAGAAACATAATCATCCATGGCCATTGTACACAAGAAACTATATTTTTAAAATATTCAACACTTTCTTGTGACATTTCCCCTATGCGTTTCTTTTTTGACAGATTATGTAAAATGTTTCGAATCCCATTGGAGGCAGGCAACGTTGTCTACTAAAAAATATATAACATATAATAAACTAACAAGGGAGTCAACAAGTCAAAACAGATACACTGCACGGACAAAAAACTGATCTTCAATTTAAAACTAAGATATTTGTCTTCACAACGACGTCTGTATTTAATAGCAAGTTCACGCTGAATCAAGTCTACCGTAATAAAAAAAGAAAAGGCTGTTGACAGCAAAATTGTCACTTAAAGTGTGTGCTTCCGGAGGCTACGCCAATCCACAGTTATCAAAAAAATTCCAATTCTCGATTTTGTGAGAATGAAATCTCCCAACGGTATTCCAAGCAACATACTCTATAATAGAAAGTGAATTCACAACGTTCCACGAAAACCATTTTTAAGCTGTAGATTCTCAGACAACAGACAACGTATGACGCTAGTTTAATATAAAGCGTGATGCCATTTATATGAACTGTGTAAAGTTAGTGTATGTGGAGGTTATGGCATGCGATAAGAAATGTGCAAGTCTGTGGTTTGATCTGCAGTTCGAGAAAATCACATCTCGCGTATCATGGCATCCACGTCGTTTAAAAAAACTCACATGTGGTCCAGCAGTTTGATATTTTATTATTTAATTTCAACAGTTTGAACAAGCTGTCTGCAAAAGGAATTGTCATCTGGCAATTTATGAATCTGTTTTATAAATTGAACAATGGTGGTGTTTAAGTTCGCTTCCTACTCAGTTGACTAGTGAGCTATCGTTTGATCAAATTAAGCTTATTTAATTTTATCAAAAATTTATTATAACGGTGGTGAAACTGTTATTGTAACATAAAAGGGTACTGTCGATGAATCAGACCTGGCTATTATCTGTCCACACGTCTATAAGAATATTAAGCAAACATGGCGAAAGCGATTATCCGGCCAGCGTATTACCAATCAAAAAGCCCCTCCCCCTCCGTCAAGAAGGTTATTACGTACAAGTCCAGATTACCAAATTAACCAATTTATTGATTTTGTAAATTGATATTTACGATATGCGCCAAACGACCAGATACGTGAAAAATAAAAATTTATCGACAATCACCCATCGTCAACTGAACATGGCCACAATACTTTTTTGAGTTTTCAGTCATTAATGTTCGTTGTTTTGCAGCTACACAAAAGGGAATTACTTACTCTGATAATTTATAATTATGAGATAATTATTCAAAGAGTGTCCAAGTAAATTATACGCCCAATATCTCCTATAATTATGTTCAAGAATTATTGTTTTTACATCGCTCAACGGTATGCAAGATGACGATTATAAAAATTATGGACACGGGGGTTACACAGTAGTGAGAACGTCTTACATATTAAAGGTTTTCGTGGACAAGGAACCCATTTGGGAATTCTTTTCGTTGCCTTGAAAGCCTGGATAAAAGACAGTTGATGTATTGACATAATTGGTGAAGTTTCATTTTATTCCACCAGTATGTTCTCGGGCAGACGCTGCTGAACTTCAATGGAACAGCGAAAATAATCCCTTTTACATCTCATTGTCGTGTTAAAGAAATTTGGTCCCCTGATCAATAGCCCAAAGCAGTATTTCATCAAGGTCTGTGAAATGAAGAACTCTTATTTTTTAAGTTTATTCGGGGAATTCATTAAACCTTCTTTTGAAGTATTTCCAGGAAATAATATCTGTGCCCTTAGGGCAGTATGCTATCCATGTTGATAACAAAGCACATTTCTATGGATTTTAACTGCTATGTTCATTATGGAACAAGATTTCAGGACATATAATAAAACCTTTTTTTTCAAATTTCATGCTTGACATTAAGCTTGAAAATATGTTCTAGTATCTTCCTTTTTTAATGTTGCTCCATACTAAATATTGGTCATTAACGTTATTTTACAGAAACTATACACTTAGGACAGTGGACGATTTCCATTGGTCATTAACGTTATTTTACAGAAACTATAACCTGGACAGTATACGATTTCCATTGGTCATTAACGTTATTTTACAGAAACAATAACCTTAGGACAGTAGACTATTTCCATTGGTCATTAACGTTATTTTACAGAAACTATACCCTTGGGACAGTAGACTATTCCCATTGCTCATTAACGTTATTATACAGCTAATATACCATAGACTATTGCCATTGGTCGTTAAGGATATTTCACAGATGTTATACCCTTAGCACAGTAGATTATTTCCATTGATCATTAAGGATATTTTACAGATACTATAATAGGACAGTAGATTATTCTTGTTGACCATTACCGTTATTTTACAGAAACTACACCCTCAGGACAGTAGAAGATTTTCGTTGATCAGATACACTTTTATATATTACGGAAACTATACCCTTAGGACAGTAGTCTGTTTCCTTTGACCATTAACGTTATTTTACAGACACTATACCCATAGGACAGTATACTATTCTCACTGATCAGTTATATTATTTTACAGAGGCTAAACCTAAGGACAATATACTATTCTCTGATCCATTATATTTTGTACAGAGGCTAAATCATTTATCATTTTCTTAACGTAATTTTTCTTAGAGTTTGTTCAGTATTGACAACCTTTACAGTTGTTTTCTTCGTTGCGACTTTCCAACAGTGGAACGTAGCTACCACGACTTCCATAACACAGACAAACACAAGACGATAAAGTATTGCAGCTTTTATGAACATGACCAATATATTTAGACCACCTCTGATTAAAAGTTAACTAAAAGCAAATAAAACATTTGTTTCAGTTAAGCGAAACAAATATTTTGCTACATTATTTGTATTACATGATTGAACATTTCCTAACGAGAAGAACAACATGTACAAGAACAAACGATATTGAAAATAATATAAATTTTCCAAAGATAAATTAAAATAATAATCCAAAGTTTCTGATGACGGTTTAATAAACCGAAATATACAAAATGCATATCTTGCCGTTTTTCGGAGTTGTGACTTTGGTCTACTTTGTCAAATTATGCAGTGGGAATCACAGTTAATTGAAATAGAGTAAGTCATTTTTGCCATACGTGATAACTAATTGATAAATATTTTGATGGCCCGCCTCTTTTCGGCTGCTGTAATTGAGTTTTAGATTATGACTGATTTAAGACTTATAATTGTCCAATTTATTCTTTATTTATCGCACGTTTTTGTTCTTCAGTGTCTCAATTTGGTCTTCATATCGTACCTTAACGCTATACAGTTTCGTACATTTCAACACTTTATAATAATAAAACACAGTAGCAAGACAAAAAGGATAACACAATCTTTATCTTGAAAACAATATGGACTTAAAATAGTTTGATCGCAAAAGCCACAATAACTATTATCTTGAATAGTATACTAGAGTTCGTTGTAAATATTTTGACTTAATCTGCATACGGCCATTCTCAGTCTGGTTTATTCTATTGATGAACTCCGGAGAGTGTTTTATCTAAGTAGTTTCTTTAAAATATTAGTTATAAATGAAACTCATAACGTTCTCCGTCTGGTACTCGACTGTAAGCCTAGTGTTTTGTACTGTTTTTCCAGTTTCTTAGGCTGATGTTGTTTGTCTTTTGCTGTGTGTTTTTTGTTGTTTTGTTTTTGTGTTTTTTTGTGTTTTTTGTTACTAAATGGCTAAATTGAGTGACCTCGATATGCTTTTATATACTTTATTTCAATATTTGGAGTGAAAATGCAATCACACAACATTCTCTCCCATGTTTGTTTGTTTGTTTTTGGGGGGTTTTTTTTTTTTCTTTTTTTGTTTTGTAACTAAATTATCAAATTGAGTGACCTCGATATGAATTAATAGAACTGACACATGCTTAACATCACTTACCTGGCGTCATTGTACACTTTATTTCAACATATGGAGTTCGGAGTGAAAAATGCAATCACACAAGCTTCTCTCCGAAGTTTTTTGTTGTTGTTACTAAATGGTCAAATTGACGGACTTCGATATGAATTAATAGCACTGAAGTATACTTTAAATCATTTATCTGGCGTCATGTATACTTCATTAGAACATGTGCAGTTCCGACTAAAAAATGCAATCACACAAGATTATCTCCCATGTTTTAATCGAGTTGCGGGGACTGTCGAATTATCAACGATGTCTAAAGTGACATAAAGTAAAATATTTCAGGCAGTCGCATGTCCACACAAATTAGAAGCAGATGTTTGCATTCCCAGCAGAAATGAAGCAGAATAACTCCGTCCACAAACACCTTTTACCGATTCCCTCAGAGGCCAAGTTACTAAAACCAATTTCCTATCAAGTCTGTGGAAAATTGGACAATTGCCGGGTACATCTCTTCCAGGCCTCAAATTTTATTAACATTAACCGTAAGTGTAGTTTATAGTATCTGTGCTATGGCTACTTTCAAAAGTCGATTTGCTGACAAGATTTTCTTTTTTTTTGGAAAATCTACTCAATTTATTTTTCTTTTACCACAGCCTCTCATGTTTAGTTGATTTTGGTCTCTCGCCATAACATTGAAATGATTTACAATACACGTTTAGTTTTATGGCTCGCAAAACAGTAAGCCACAAGCTAACAATCCTGACCAAAAAAAATGAAGTTTAGTACTCATTATTATCAATAACCAATGGTTCAATTGAGGTCCTCCTGGACCCTTTGCCTCAAATTGGAAAAACATAATTACAACTTTAAGTTCAAGTTTAACATTCAAATTATTTCTAAATTATATTTATATATACTTAAACTTGGAGCCCTTTTCATTGAGGTTATTGAGAAGGCGTTGGAAATGAATGCGATTATACAGCCGCCTAGACTGTTTTTTTTTTACTTAAACTCCAGTGATCAATACAGTGAATACAGTTTTGTACAAAGATTATCTTGACGACGTTTAAGGACTACGATTGCAATGTGTTGGCCAACATAGCTCAGTTATGATGAAATAAAATTGTTGTTCGAGATAAGCTGCGTTGAGAACAACTTTGGTAAGAAAGTTAATGACATTTTTCCCAGGTGGCAGAACGTTGTCTGAGTATACTTTAAGATAATCAAGCCTAATAGATCAACTGGGTCTCAACATAAATGACTTTGGTCGTCCGACAACACCTTTTACAATTTCCTTGGAGGGATAGACTTATTACTAAAACCAATATCCGTCCGCGCTGATGGTCTCGACTCGACCGGTCTCTGTTGGTTTCTTGGTTTGTATTTTATCATGTCGGATGTCATTTTTGGCGGCTCGAAAATGTAAAAACATGAGTTGCTTTATGTGTCATTCTTACACAAAATTCTGATAAATAAGGATATTGGTGAAATTGTCTACACGGCCTTTAAACCCTCACTCCCTTAATCACTTTAACGTCGTCTTGCAAGACAATTTGGGCTCAAACTAGACTTTATTTAAATTTTATGCTTGTAAAAAAAATAATTTGAAATTATGATGGCAAATATTTAAATTCGAACCTATAATATAGTTTTAAGTGAGCATGTTATATAGAGTTATTGACAAAGAGATTAACGGGATAATTACATCAGACTAGGCTGCCCACTGTTTGTCATATGTAGTTTCATTGGTCAATGAAATATTATGACACCCTCTCCCACCCCAATTATGTGACTGCCATCTTTTCGACACTGCAGATTTTGGCCGATTCTAAATAGCAACGCATTCTTAATAGCAGCAACGCATTCTTATCTTTGTTATGATTTAAGGTAACAAAACTAGACATTTTGGAATGTCAGGCAAGAGTTAACAGTTGAGACTCCAGTTTGTAAACGTTAGACTACAGCCTGTGTGTGGCGTCGACACGTTGTACAGTGCATTGAGAAAGTAGATGTTATTGATGTAGTGAGTGTGTCTGAGAACGGCAAGCCCAAAATGACTTCCCCAATAACAAAAAAAATCTAAACAGAAGTGTTTTAAGTAAATCAGGTCAAACAATATCAAACATATTCATATAAGCCTTATGTCATTGTTTTACTTTGTGCCTGTTGGCGAGAAAAAAAAACACTCGTTCTGCTTTGAAGTCAGACCAGCAACTGTTTTTGCTAAGTTGTAAACAACATTAACAACCCTATTGGATTACTTTTTTGTACTGTAACTTCGTTTCCTGTAAGCACCAGTCGCTTTGAACATCAGGGCATGTACCAAACCTTATGTCTAGCATCTGGCATCTGTAGCGTCATAGTGCTTGCTCTACATTAAACAATTCAATTTCTTTATTTCCAGGCACTAGTCTTTGGCATGGAGAAAAAAGATATACAAACATAAAACATTAAATCATGTTAACAAAACTACATGTAGATGCACTTGTTTAACACAGTGTAAATATAGAATATATTGCTGACAGGTATGAGACTAAGTTATATAGATTTGCACGCTTACATAATGGTTTTTATAAGTGTTGTAAGATTTCTTAAAATAACTTTTTTTTGTTAGAAAATAAAAATCAATTCCGTGAGAGGATTTGTTTCGGATAAAGTAACTAGGAATACATCAAAGTATTTTTTGATCGAAACAGCTGATGAACAAACACGCAGCTCTAATGGAACGTTGCTCCGTCTACCGACTTCCACGGGCAGAATTCTGTGATAGTCTGTCAGGTAGACCCGAGAGGTAGTTTTCCAATTGGAATTGTTTTTTAATGTTTCCATAGAAACACCCTTATGGCCAATTCCACGTGTAAGCATACTGATCGCGAAGACGTTCTTTGACACAATGTGTCAACCATGTTTGATAAGGTGGTTATTGGGTTATCCAGAGATTTAAGATCAAATTATCTCAAATATATTTTACTTTGTTTGTCCACAAATATGACATATATAATCGTTTGATAATAACATATGATATGTTTTAAATAATGGGTTTAGAGTTTAAAATTTTGACCTCGAACTTTACAACATGTTGTTTGATAGAATTATCCACGGTGATTGTACACAACTTACCAAACACCATATAGCTGGATGCTAAATTTCTCATATTTAGTTATAGTTTAAGAAATTTTAGTTGTGCTGCCAGAATTGGCTTTATGTTAAATACATCCCTTACTTCACAGTCATACAGTACACTTTGTCTCGTTATAAACTACATATCAGCGTCCCTACCACAAAAAGATGGGGGAAAACCTATACATTTGCTCATGTGTTAACTTGCTTCAATTATGACCCACGTGGAGTATTTCATCTGCATTGTAATTTAATAACACAGTTATACTTAATCGATGGCTCGAGTCACGAGAGACAACTGCAATCTAGCGTCATGCATCTAAATCGCTTTCGTTAACCAAGGTATTAATTAATGCTCAATGATTGTCAAAATCTCTGCACGATATTCATTTCTCACATTTTTGAAAGTGACATAGACATATATCCAGACAAACTGCATTGATTGTTCAAATAATTGGTTGATTTGTAGGTTGTTTGATTATTTGATTGGCTGGTTTGTTAGCTGGCTGGTTGATGGCATTGAGCTGTGCGGGAAAAAAAACTCCCCTTAGCCAGATAACACAGACTAATTGAAAGCAGTTGCTTGTTCTTCCGGAAATAATGAAACAGAATGGGTGTAAATAGTTCGTACATGAGAGGCGTGGAGTTATTACTAAAACAAATTGCCTATCAATACTGCCGAACTGTCTTTGATATTTATATAAATGTCAACTGCCGTTTCTTCATTTGCCCGTTGTGCGGCCATTTTAATAACCTAATTTCATCACAAGGTTGTCATTTGTGTGGAAAGTCTCATGCATTTTGCTATCAGTTGATACGCTTCCTTTTTCAATTACAGCTACATTGACATTTTACGCTTAGAGATTTAATAGTTTCTTCCTTTCGTTTGCACATTGACGAAAACACTGATGAACCATTCTATACCAAAAAGTAACACTATGTCGACTCCAATACAAAGTATGCCTTATTCACTATTTTATAGCTGGTTTTTTTTATCACTTTTATGTAACATAAGTTGCGTGTTTGTTGTCTTGCTATTTTATAACATACCTGAGACAATCTAAATACTACACGTTTCAATGATTACAATGGTTTAAAGACAATCACTCGCCTAAGAAATCAACTGGCCACAAAACCAACGGTATTTTGTTGTCAACGTACACTTTTTAAAATACTCTTGAACTGATACAGTTATTACTAAAACCTTTGCCTTGTTACATTCTACTTACAGATGCTGGACAGATTCATTTAAGCAAAGTGTCTAAGTTTAGCCCGTTTTCTATAAGACATTTTTCTTTGTAAATCACTGGATGCACTTTCTCTACATTAACTTCTGTAATGTTTGTTTAATTTGTGGCGTTTTACAGTTTAATAATTCTCGAAAACGCACTTTAATTGTGTTGACAAATTGGTAGAAGACCCATATGAAAGTTGAGGTAATACAATTCAATCGATTGATATATGGGCTGTTAGAACTCAGAACGCTAATCGTGATAGCCAGATCGCGGTTCGCTATTCATCGCCAACAATGCAAGTTTTAGAACACTTTAATCATGTGTGTGAAACTTGACGGTATAAAACGCAATATTAACGGCAATATCAGTGTTTACCTGAATAGCGGTACAAATATTGACAAGCAGACAGATAATCGATGAATGACAAGAATATACACAAAAAAAAGGTATCTCCTGGTTTCTATTAAAATCATACTTTGCCCCCCTACAAATGTGGCTTGCCCCTGACTTGCCCCCTAGATTTCTTATCCAGGCGCCGCCACTGCCTGTTAAAGAACACCGCCTTCATATCAGTGAAATATCTTTGATCATAGCATTAAAATTCAATCAATAAATCGAAAATCCATAGAGATGATAAAATATTGACCTGATTTATCTACTCAGGTCAGAAATAGCCTCGATAGATACTTGCCAAAGTGGATTCAATTAAGCTCAGCTTGATTATACAGTACTTGAATTTGATCTAATCCAATTTAATGGTCGCTTTAATGGATTGATATATGGTTGAGATGACAGCTGTTCGAATATGACTGGAGATTAACACCCCTGATTAAATGTCTTAGACCCGAAGTTAACTCTCGTCAAGCGGATAACTTAAGATTGGTGTATTTTAAGAGGTTTCTCTAGGCCACAGCCGTTGGCTATATATGTAGTTGTTAACAATTCCTCCTTCGATGGACCGCATACATGTTCCATTACAAAATTGGACCTCAGGTAGTGTGTCATAAGTGATGACTTCGCAATAGCGGGGCAGTTTTGAATCCGGGTGCCTCCCTTTTTCCCCCGTGTTTATGTAAGATAGAGAAATGGATAGCCGATGCTATATACGTGAAAAATAAACAAATCTCCAGATTTGTAGTCCTAGCATATTATTGTTGTTTGTTGAATGTGGTGTAATTATTCATCATGTGCAGCCTTGCTGTCTTCAAAACAGGCCCATGTATAACAACATATCTTGTAGCCGTCGTTCAAAACTTATATCTTGTAGCCATCTGTTACTCCCAATTTTGTGAACAATAGAATGTTAATATGCTACGACGTTTTCAATGTTATTTTCGCTTTTGTAAAGGCCTTTCGGTAATCAATATCGGTTTTACAATCATAATCGCAAAACACGAAAATGCACTACAAAAACAAAAACAGGAAAACGCCACAAGAAACACAATTCTCGACAGCACTGTTATCCTAAGGTTTAAAAGGAAAGTTGCCCTGTGACTGCGGATATCGCTGTGTGATCTCACGAAGTTTCTTCCTGGTTTTCCAATAATTACTGCATTTGCAAACCAGTCATAGACTTGAATTACTCCCGAGCCAAGGAAACCATTGTTCTACAAGTTAATTTACAAATCTAATGGCAAATCCTGAAAACTAACATCATCCAACAAAGTATATATTTGTCAAACCTAGGTTCTGTTTCGATAAAACTAAAATGTATTTTCAAGTAGTAAAAACTTGAATTGAATGGACATCATTAGGATGTTATTGTTTATGGGACATGTAATAGTTATATTGTCCCATTATTTTTTAAAGGACAAGGTCGCTTTGATTCATTTGAGAAAAGAGTCATAAACCGAATCTTTGTGTACACGACCATGTCCTCAACTTAAATATGTAAAGTATGACTAATTAAATAGTCAGTTACAGGGAAATCGCGATAGGATTCTTTTGATATCACCAAACTGAAATGATGCGGTGATGATAAAGCCACGACGGTCCACCATATTGAGCGGGGATGTAAGGGGCAATGTTAATCTCCTACTCAATCCAATATCTTTAGATAAAGTCATCTGGAACTGTCAATTACTTGTCAATTATGGGATCAGACTATGAACCACAGTCAACAGGAAATATATTCATTCGTTAAGTTTTACGCACATGTCTTCACTAATGGCATGCACTAGTTAGACATTTTGTTTAAACTGCAAACGTGAAATTTTGGGCAAGTTGAAAAGTCATCATTTTATAGGTTCGTCTGTACAGATTATCCTCACTACCAATTCAGTTATATACGTAGATGTCATTTCCAATATTGATAGTTGATGAACTGTAGACCAATAAGTGATAGATTTCAAGATACTTCGATATAACTTATCCGCATTATATAACTGTAAAGTAAGATATTATTGACTTTTTTTCGAAGTCATCTAGTATAACTGATGGAAAGGATTACAAATTGGAAACCTCCGACGAATGAGACCAATATTTGGTCAGTCGTCCGTTATTTTCTTAGGGCTTCTCTTCTTGCTATTAACAATTTCCGATGCAGATATCTGTCCTTTTAAAATCCTAAATTAATTTCCTGGTATTTACACAGACAGTTTCATTGGATCACCTGTCATCCTGGGAGTGTTCAATTTAATCTAATTAATAACACGGCCGTCTGCTTTTGGCAATCACATGATACGCTTTCTCTGCAGCATTCGCCTCTGGGTCGAGTTTCTCGTCTACCAAATATGTTTAAATTCCAGAGCTCAATTTAATCGAATTCCTTATACGTCCATATCCTTTTACAAATTTTATGAAGTACAGTTTATGTAGACTTACGTTAATTTTTACCACGACGTCCATTGAAGTGTTTTAAATCCAGCGCCTAATTCAATTTCGTATAAAAGTCAAATATAGCACATTCCTTTTAAACATATTGTAAGATATACATCTATGGATTTCTCTTCGCCCTCTATCAATGTATTTAATTCATCCCAGTGATAAATTTGATCCAATTTTGTCAATAAATCATGGAACTATTATTTAGCATTGATGTTACTCTTCTCTAATACAGTTTCCATGACACATACCATTTATACTAAGACCTATACAGTTGGCAAACTTTTTGTTCACAGAAATGACAGCTCAGTTTGTCTTGTTAACTTTATCTGTCTGTAGTCATTAAAAAGCCTTAAAAATGACTATTAACGTATTATAATTAGACTTGTGCGTTAGAAAAGGTCAGAGAAGTGTGGAAAATGTTACAATTCCTTTTCGTCCAATTTACATTAAGGCGGAATTGTCCTAAATTGCGAAACGTGTAGTGCCTGATGTATTCATAAATTTATTAGATTCGCGCAAAGAGAGGTCCTGTAAATAACGGAATGTGATCCGCGATGTTTCGCGTAATTCACTCCTTCCGCGTACCGTTTACATTCTCTCTTGTTCCAGCATCAACGGGGGTTAAACGCATGCCAATTCTCACTTCAAGTCATACAGTTTCACCCAACAGCGGTACAAAATACAGCTCTGAAACATCAGTATTCAAAACATAACGACAGTTTGAACGAGGCACCCGGGAGTCAAGTAGACGAGAACGAGGCTGACGTGCACTATTCCACGGGAAACTTCAATGACGAGACAAAACCGTTATACTGTCATACTGCACCATTCATATTTTATATATTTTAAATTGCTAGCTCTGGGCCGTAAGATTTGTGAGTGGTGAAGCTAATGAGTAAACCAAACTTCATTTTTTTAAGAGAAATTCAAAAAACAGATTCGCGGCATTTATTGCATGAAAATTCATCAAAGTTTTGCTCCTCTGTAGCTCAGTCGTCTAAAGCTCTCGGTGCGATAGCCAGAATTCCCATATCGAATCCTTGCTGGAGGCTAGCAATATTTTCTTTCTCTACGTTAATAAAAAAGATTAACTAAATTTTTTTTTTTTTAATATATAACACTACCACTGGGATAGCGATTAATTAACGTTTGGTCATCTAATTTGTTATATAGACTCTAAGAGACAGGTTTCCGAACAGAACAAATGACCGAGTTGCTAGTTGTGGCCGTTAAACATCTTGAGAAAAGGTAATCACCATGTATATGTTTTTTTTAAATATGTGACAAATTCGTAGCAGACCCAATTTGTTCAGGAAATGGTTCCCAAAAAATCAAATTTAAAATAGATAGAAAAGAAGAAGATATTAACTATAACTATATCAACTTACGATATTTTTAGTTATGTGAACCAATTTAACAATCACCTTACGATAATTGTAGTTATGTGAACGGATTTAACCATAACATTACGATAATTGTAGTTATGTGAACGGATTTAACAATCACCTTACGATAATTGTAGTTATGTGAACGGATTTAACTATCACCTGACGATAATTGTAGTTACACGCATGTATGTGAACGGATTTAACTATCACCTTACGATAAGTGTAGTTATGTGAACGGATTTAACTAGTAGGTCCTTCAGAGTTATGTTTCTCTTTTGCGCATTATATGTCTTTGTGAGACAGGAATATACATTTTAGTTTCAGGACTTTTCTTCCTGTACTAGGAAGATTGCATACCAATTGCTACAGATTGTTTTAGACAGTTCTTTACAAGGGCTGAGGTATACCACGTGTCTTGAACCTGTGATAATGTCTACCAAGTGATAAACATTTCGACCCTGTTTCGCTACAAAAGGAGTTCTCTTCGCTAAATACCATACTGCTATATCACTACACGTTAAGATTGAGTCTTGGTAAGCAATCAAATTTTCCAGAAGATTTAGGACATAAGTAGCTGAAAAGTGGACCGGCAAACTTTCCATTGACTCTGGAAAGCACACAGGATTGTCCCAAGGAGGGTTATTGAGACTGTCTCAAGTACTACATCGTCGAGGCTGTTACAAAACACCATTGTATAAAACTTCGGTGGTACAGCTTATTAAATTAACGCATTTGTTTTCTTTTATAGGTTTTCGGCAAACACATGTATATTACAGCAATTCAAAGGCTCCTTTGATTATACTCTCGTCAGCACAAATATTGGACGACTGTGGTGTTATCCTTTGATTTTCGCTTTGGAAACAGTGGATGTGTACCATCATTTCGTCTCCAATATACACCAATATAATCAAATCTATAGCATTGTATACATTTGAGCAATAGCTAAATGCTTTTAGACCGTTTCGTTGAGCAAATAAATATACAATTTGTAGATTCAGCTTCAAATAATTAAGTACCTAAGCTTAGTTCAGACTATAAAAAAGTCTTGAATTTTTTATCAGTGCAACCTAAACTTTCCCCGAGAGAAATCATTGACCGAGCATTACTCAATCAAGTAGAATGACAATCAAATACACAGCTATGTCCACGACAATTCCCAGCAAACGTCCCATTTATTTCAATATGGGAAAGGGAAATAAGCTTATCTACTTCCCGTCAGTCGAGAACAGTTCTATTTCCTGCTCCATTCAGTTCACCCAGCCAACAAACATGTCATAGCGTTAACTGAAAAAACTCGTCTCGAGACTGGTTTAGAAGGATTAGTTGTATGAAAAGGATCACTTTGGAAATATTGCTATAAATCGACCCGATTCGGCATTTTGTGGATCGGTATTGTCTTTATGGTTTACCGGTCCAGTCCTTCCTTAAAGATGATCTTGTCCTCAGTCTTAACGTGTGTGACCATAATATGCGAAGATACGTCAAAGACCCCTGAAAGATGCGGCAGAACGACCATAATATATGAAGATATGTTCAGGACCCTTGAAAAACGCGGCAGAACAACCATAAGTAAAGGTTTAATCAGGTTTAATAATTAATTTTATTAGTGTATTAATTTTGTTATTCTACTTTTACTGTTATTTCAGTACTCGACCACCGTGAGAAGATATTTATTTTACCTACTGGAGTTTATTGAGTTTTTAATTTAAGATTATAAATAAATAAATCAATATTACAGTGTCACAACATGGGATTTAATAATTATTTACGAAAGTCAGTGGGGAGATTTACGGAGTGGTGAAAACCATTGTGATAGGATGTTTATGAAGATCTTAGAATATGACGTAAAACATTCCATGACCGGGTTTGTTGGCTGACTACCAATCGATTTATCAATAAATCAACACCAATCCCGTTCGATCTTTTTGTCATTATATAAGGGAGACAACCTTCAAGCATTAATCATCAACCAATCGATATTCATAGATCCAAGTCTAGATTCACCTTCAGTAATGGGGTAAATACGCTATCAAGACGATGGTCTCTACTGGTCATTTGTGGTATTGAATAAACTTTATTGCGGAAAATTATAACAAACAATGATGTTTTCATTAATATATATAAAGCTCTTGTCGTTTGTGATGTAGCCGTATGGGGATTACACAACGACTTCTTCCAAATACGCCTGCGTCATCAAGCTTCTGACAAAAGTGCCTTATATATTTCACTGATTAAATCGATTTTTATCGATTTATTAAATATCAAAAACATTTCAACTGTTGAAAAAATGAAAAAATAGGCTGTTCCTGGACTTTTTTATTAAGTATTACTCGTTGAGCTGAAGGAAAGATAATGGATTTTCACATCATATTCCACAAGAAATAGCTGTACATATGTTTTACATCTCCTGAGGCCAAATTGAGGGTCTAATTAAATTTCCACCTGATGTTTTTAATAACAGTAGACCAAAGAAGCTGGCTCAGCTAATGGATGACGCTTTATGCAATTAAATGTCAACCACAGTATAATTAAATAAGAAGTAAGTTGTGCTATGTTTCAAACAGATGTTACTGAAAATCGTCATCATTAACTAGTTGTAACTTATTTTTCTTTCTATCTGTAAAAACTACATCCAGTCAAAATTGTTCATATGTTTACAGTTTGGAAAACTCATTTCAAAGCTTGAATAATTATCGCTTTAACTACAGGGAACTTCCTCTAACGCGAACAATAGACGTGAATGAAATAAACCTAGTTTTCTCCTGATGATGAACATTAACAATAAAGCTATGTTTACATGATTACAATCTAACGTACGATTCTATTATTCGTATGTTAAGTTTGGTATTTTTGTCGTTTGTCGAACGTCCTTCCTAATTGGGCTCAATATATAGTTATTGTCCGCCTATCAACCTTGTTGCATACAGTGGGTAATACAACTTAAAATCTGACATCCAGGAAGCTGATGCCAGGGATGTCGAGGGTACGTTGTGTCATATATTGGTAATGTGCGTCCTCAATTATGAATTTGTTCAATGTGTTTATTGCCTTACATTGGTTGTTAAACTTTGCTAACTGGACTTTGTTTTTATGTTTTGTTTGTGATCCAGTGCACATGATAAAAACGAGTTTATTAACCATCACGTGTTCGTTTTTCCCCCAATGAAAAGACAATCTAGTGGTAAAGTGTGCCAAAAAAATTGATCTTGCCAATTATAATACGTTTACAAGTTCTAACAAGCGAATTTTCTCATTCTAGGAAGCGATTAAGGTACAGCATTCAACCCAAAGCAAACGAAAAACCTTGGAGACGATTAACGTAGCAGTGTACCTGAAGCATGTCGTCAGTCAGCAATCATATTTTGTAAGTTTATACGCGATTGATTATTTAAATTATTTAAGACTGCTGGCTTTACTGTAAATACAGTTTATACGTGTACATAGGTAGTGTTTACTATTTATCAACTCAAAAGGGGGTTTCCTGAATTTATTTTATTTCAGTTGTATGTTCGTTCCAGTGTTTCAATGACAATTTTAGACACAACCCCATTCGAATGTGGTGTTGCTTGAATGCAGGTGGTCATTCTCTATTTATTTTCTTACATTTCCTCCAAATCCCAAATGCCATTCTTTCTTTCTTTCTTTTTGTCCGTCCCCTCCTCCTCTACCTTTAGGCGGAAAGTTGGGAGGGAGCTTCCTGTTGGCCTGGTAACAGCAAGCCGATATATTTATGGAGTGTTTGTATTACGTTTTCTGGTTGTCCTGTTTTTGTTTATGTTTTTATTTGCCACTGTCGCCGTGGGTGGTTTTCTCCACCCAATTCACTGGCACGTCGCCATGTGAGTGAAATAACCTTTACTAGGGGGTTCGACATCTCTCCCATTGATTAACTTGAACAAAAACAAGGTTTTCAGAGTTAAGAGCTTGTAGAAAATCTTGGGACAATTCAAGGCATTTCCGGAATCAAAAAAAAGGCTTGCCAAATTTCAAATCAGGTATAAATAACTTATGTGATTTCCGTCTTTGTCCATCTATCTAATCCATCAATGCTGTACAGAAAGACCGACTAACCATGCGTTGTCTAAATAAACAAAAATCTACTGAAATAATATCGTATTAATGTGTTTAGCCTGATTGTTATGTTCACTCTGGCATTGAACCGAGAAGATCTGAAAGAGACCCGGAGCGTCAGATCAAACTGGTTAAACCATTTTAAACTGTTTACCGGTATGGGCCGCGAACAAGGCAATAAGGAAATAATGCATTCCGTGGGCTTTACTTTTTACGGTTAACCACAGCGCCATTATTGTCATCACTTTAGATCTGCCTTTGAGTTTTCTGATCTTATAGGATTATAGAATATATCTAATACAAACTGGAGGTACAAAAACGTGAACATCCCCGCGGGAATCTATAGGTTTTAACTCCACACAACACAGGCATGTTTGATAATTGACATTTGTCTGTGAGATAACAAGATAAACAGAGTTTAAACCATAACAGCGTGTGGGCGAGGTTTTATATAGCTAAGGATGCATTAAAACACAATTTGCTGTTTATGTCATAGAGATTCCTCTACCTATCAAGCCTTCCAATACATATTTACAAACACCATCATGTTACTTGAGAACAGTTTTGAGGTAATTCGACAGACATTTTTAGCAATGCTGCAAACTTACAGTCAACTCACTTCTCAAATGTTTTCTTCAAAATGAAGATAACAATCTGATTTTCATATTCTGTAGAATAACACATCAATGAATGATTACACGTTCTGGTGTATTACATTACCTTCTTTTCGAAATTATTTTTCCAATTAGTGAACTTGAGAGGTGTAAATTCTTTCTTGATAGTTATTATCACGAATATTGAAAATTTTACTTTAACTAGGATAGAATCAATAAAGATAACAGTGTTTTTGTCGTACACCTTCACAATGTCCATTTTAACTGTGTGTTCAGCAAACCCAACAACCAACATAGCATTTTAACTTAACTCGTGTATTTGATTGTGATATATAAAGGGGCAATAACTGTTATGTCCTCTTTTATTTTACAATAAATACCACGATTCCGTTAAGATCAAGTGACTGCGATCGGGTACTGTAAGGTTATCCTCAAAGCAGCAAAGATTAACGAGAAAAACTACAGCTGTTGCTCGTTTTCAGAACTCCTTCTGACACCACTCTGTTTATGAACATAGGCACACGTGATCGATGTTCTTTTGAAGAGAGTTAATAATAGCTACATTGTATAACCTGCGATCTTGTATCCTACCTTGATGGAGATACAACACTACTGGTAATTTTCTTCGCGAAGAAACATCACAGAAGACATTGAACAGATGTGTTGCATACGGTTTATGTAATTTAGAAAAAAGAAAACCTTACAACAATCTAATAGACTAATCAAGTTGTACACGCAGGAGATTTTTTTGCTCTTGTATTTTAGATAAGTGATTATATTACAAGATTAATTATTCTGTCTTTTCAAATATCAAAAAGGGCACAACAAAGGACATCATTATATCAGTAATTCCTAGAAATGTTATGGAGCTTAATCGAATAGATTCAATATCTCACTTAGGCTAGTCATTGCATCTCAGTCTCGCGGTTTCATTGTCAACTCCAAAATGGCACGATAAAGTCATGCAATGCAAT
>JAVFBX010019541.1:0-18239 GCA_034783855.1 Mopalia kennerleyi | reverse complement strand
GTTCTCAGAGATAGATGAGGATTTCATCCTGGTGGAACAACATGTCACACCACCGTTCTCAGAGATAGATGAGGATTTCATCCTGGTGGAACAACATGTAACACCCCCGTTCTCAAAGACTGACGTCCCAATTTAAGTCAACACGACTTTATCGTGCTTTGTTTCATGTTACATCATCCAGGTCGTTCTACGTTAAAGATGTATTTAACACTACTACCATTTGTGTGCATGCACGATTCGATTTCACTATCTGCATGCAAATATTGGTCATGGAATATCTATCGATTTGTTTAATGTCGGAGCTGAACACACAGAACGAGGGTGTCAACTTATTCCAGATGCTTTTAGTCTAGTCTCATCGTCAACTGATAAAAACTTCGATTTCTGTTCTTGATTTCCCACAGGTGGTTTTAAACTTCCCAGACGCAAGTCCGATGACAGTGGTCTGTCGTCGAGCATGGTTTCCGGGCTATCCTCTAAAGGGACTCACGAAACTGATCTCTTCTGGTGTATAGACACTTCATTTTGTAGCACCATACATCAAGTGCGTTCCTTGCTTTTCCTCACGTGACGGTGTTGCCGATAATAGGGCAGGTTTATTGTCCTTAATCAATTGTACTGAAACGTCGTCATATGATTTAAGTAACCTGATTGTAAAGGCTAAACTAAACTAAACCATCAATAAAAACAAATGAGTTAAAAAATCGAAAAGAGCTATCAATATAAAATCGAATCAAGCAGACACTTTCGTTATGGGTTATTGTTCTTTAAATCTCCATTAGTGCTATTCAGAGAAAAGCCATTTGCGAAAATAACTTATTTGTTCACTAACTGTAACACAGTGAATTCATTTAAAAACATACTGCTATACTTGTTTCGAGCTTCTTACTGTTTTTGTTAGATCAGTCGTTCAGCTGCGAAGCTAAAAGAGCTGTTGGTCACAGAGCATTTTAACTTTAAAATAGCAATTTGGCTACAGTACCAATGTGAAATAAATGTCAGAAACTCAACTGCTTGTGAGATTCATAGGACAGACGTTCCACGGAATCCGTTAGATGTCCTTGCCCCAATGAACTATCACGATTCCAAATGGAAGAGGTTTAACTAAACAGTAGGATTTACTGATAGCCATCGTTGGTTAAAGTCTTAATTTAAATCCTGATTTCCCCGCGGTGTTTCGAGCCTTCCCTGCGAGGGTTAATCTCACATAAAGCATTAAGATGTAGACACTTTGAAGATACCTTATACATGGGTGATTGAACAATCACACCTTTACTGCGTGCTGACGACAAAAGTAGATTTAGGTGTTTACAACCAAGCGTGCCATCCACTTTCTGTAGTGCGAAAATCAAATTATGGCGTATTTCCTTACCACAAGGTTATGTCAGCTAAAGCATGAATAAGTCTTCTTTTTTTTAAAGTTGATTTGTTTTTTCCGCCCCAGCCTGGAATGTATCCTATATAACTGTACATTTGGTTGTGTCAATTAATTATTAGGCCTAACAGCTGCTTAGAGCAGTTTGTTTCAAGAGTAGCAATGCTGTCTTTTCTTAGCACTTTACGAAAATTATCTTTCCAACATTATCAAAACAACTGCCATTTTATGGTTGTGTTAGTGTCAATTATTGTTGGAATACACCGCCGTTATATGACTGAAATACTCTTAGGCAGGGCGTAAAACACCAATCAATCAATCTCCACGACTTATCTATGTATCGTTATACTGACAATCTCATTATGTATAGTTCTATCTCAATCTTTGTTTGGCCTAATGCACGCACCACTTATTGATCACCATGATGAAATTACATTGTTCACTTTCGCGTATAATAAGCCAATATTAAATGACTTCATATTGACATTAATGGTAAAAGATCCATACATCTGCATTAGGTTCATAAACACATTTATTATTCATTTATTGGATAATAAAGTTCGTGCTATTTATTGCGATGGTTTTCTGTTCGTGTAACAAAGATATGGCATTGCGATGATTTCCTTTATATGATGCATTGACTTTTGATATATACATCCCAGTAATACATACAACTTAAATGTCACACATACACAAAGAAATATCATACAAAAAGATACCACATAGATAAGAGTAACCAAAAGAAATATATTCTATGGTTGCGTGATGTGCGAATAATGATTTTATACGACTGTGGCGAATGACATGGTGTGGTATAAAATACCAAAGACAGTTAGTTATAGACAACAAAGGTTGGAATCGTGCATACACATATTTGTATATCTGTTGTTTCCGATTACATGGTAATTTTCTAACATTATATTGAGCACAGCTGGATACATATTGTATCAGGCGAGTAGATATTGCAGGAGACTGTATATACTCATCTGCACGCACCACACCTGTGGTCAGAATGAAAGTATATACACGTACACCAACAAAACGAATCCATGATACCACATTGATCAAACATATAGTTGTAAAGTAATTTAATTTGACCTGTTGCAAATGACCTCTGACGTTCCTTTGATAAGCGGTATAACAGTTCATTGAATGCGAAGATAAAGCGTGCCTCCAAGTAGGCGTAATTAGACCGTCATATTGTGAAGTAATCATCCGCCTTTACAGCATAGTGTCCAAGAGACAATTATTTAGGGGATGAGCAAAAACTAAGTTTTTCAAGTTTGGTTTCAACAATATGTAGCGCACTTCTACTATAGTAAAGTGTCTGTGGCATAGTCGTAAGATACGATAACAGATGTTAGCTCAATGTTGTCTTTAAGAACATTCAATTGGTGAGAGTATGGAGAGATCTTTCTGTTACCTGGCTGCTCTCAGAACTACAGGACAACATGGAGGTTATTGGTTTGTGATGTCTTTGTCTTACATACTGTGGTTGTCCGGTCTTGTCTTTCTTTGTTACCAGTGACGTCGAATGTGGTTTCTTTAACTTGCTGGACTAACACCCCAATCAAACAATCAATCTTGTTCTATTTCCCTGACCAACAATGTGATCAGGCCAGTCATTAAGTTGATACATTTGCCGATAGATGAGACTCGAGTGTAGCACAAATAACGCTCAGATAATGAACATTCAACAAACTCGTCGCCCCGCGTGTCTATAACATCTTTCGGTAAATCGATCATTAGTTCCACGTTGAATAACATCCCGTACGGATGCGATGTCACCTGTGACTACAAGTTTTAACATTGCGTTTACAAAATCGCCATTGTTTCAAGTAGTTAAATGAGGGTTCCGTGGAGTTAGATGCCGGAAATATATTACATGATTTGCCAAATAGTGTTTAAAGTGTTTTGTGTATTCATTTGGTGAGGGATAGTTGTGGAGGGTAACAATAAAACACGAACACGTCTTACGAAAACATGTCAATCGATTTGGAATCGAATAACTAATATCTCGATCAAAATGTCTTTTTGATCTGGTTAGAAAACATACAGCTTTAGAATGTTTTGTACGTGTGACGTACATGCTGCCAAAAACACCATAGCAAACTTCGTGTCAATCGAAAAGGCGGAGGCATAGCATTGTGTGAAAAATGTACCGCCCCTCCCCCACCACTTCACTTGGCAAATGTTTCACAGACGCCCTGTTTCGTGTGTCCCCAACGGGTTTAACCATGCAGTTTAATACATACAACTAAATGTCTATCGTTGAAAATAAATCTGTGCATCATGTATAAGTAGGGAGTACACCCGGCAGTCACGACCAAAATGCTACTGAATGGTGTTATGAATGTTGGGAAAACAAAAACTGTGACGATAAAAGGGCTTTCTTTGGTTCCGTATACAACCGCCAATTGCGCTTATATTCGTAATTTAACATCTAGAAATTGAGATGATCCCTGTGCCAGTGTGATCACTTTTTAGAAATATATATGTGTGTACATTTAAACCTTTTATCATGTTTATACAACTTCAAGTAATTAGACTGGAACGAAACCGTTTAATTTTTAACACTTCGTTATGTTTTTATTTGTTTATACGTCACCATCGGATTTTTGCCCAATACCTTGTTTTCACATGACACTCGTGAGCGTTGTGGGGTCCACGCTGGGTAAATATTGGTTGTGTGTCTGTGTTCTGCGTGAGATCAACAAACAGTTTTGTATTTATGGTGTGTTAATATTTAACCGTAACGGAAAGGTTAAAACAAAAATTGATTAGTGATATGACGATAAGTGTTGACATAGTTTCGGACATATAAGAAGTGCCCATCTGGTATCTTCACGTTTCTGTCATATAAAGTGCTTGTCTAGCGTTAATATCAGATGTATTTACTTTGCCGCTGACATATTGTCTCGGAAACTGAGACTGTTACGAGGCAATTCTCAAATGACAACGTCTGGTCCATTAGCCACTTCAGAAAACCAACCATATTACATGATAACATCTATACAATTTCTTCTATGAGCATTTGGACACACTTTATTGCTAAAACATTTAAGCACAAACACTACTGTATTCGATCGACGGCCTATTTATTTATATTTAACAGAATTCAAAATGGATTGGGATAGCATATCATTTATTTGTTCACGAATGGAACTGGAATTGTAAACTTTGCAAACATCGCACATTGGTGATACACAATACAACATTAACCACGTTTGATCCGGCAGTAACACACGCAGTAAACTTTTGAACTATCGGCAACGTGAAGACCTTGTTGGGAAACTATCATAAAACTACATTTGTCATCAACAGTGCTTCAGTCTGATTTCAAATAAGTTTCCCAGTAATATATATATACGATAATGGCGTATTCGTTATATATGCGATACATTGTCTCACTTGGAAGTTTGTCCTTTTTACTATTTCACCTGCAATTTTCGGCTTGATGTACAGACTAGTGTGTCGCTTCCACAGTGACATGCAGTTTCTCGCTCCTAATAATAATGCGTTTTATCGGCGTTTTTTAAACTTATTTTAAATTTTACGTCAACAGAAGCCTTCAACTACGTATAACCATGTTTTATATTTTAGTATGTCAAGTAGGTGATAAAACGTCTTGTACAGGGCAAAACACAAACTGAAAGGGGGAAACAGTCAACGGATGAAAGATGGTATTTCATTTGCTTGGCCATAAACACTCCTGTTAAGGGATGTTTTGAATGATTTAAATCCCAGATGAGGGCCTTTATGACAGACACGGCCATTGTCGCCGCCCAATGGTATCATAGTGGAGATTGAAACACACCAGAGGAGCAATAAGATCAAAATATTTATCAGTTGGCACCCAGATCGGTGCTTGAAGGGATCTAAAATGTCCCGTGAGTTTGTATTGGGGGATGATTAATAATGAAATATCATCGCCCGAAACGTAGAACGAAACTTGACGATATGAATACGCTTTGCACAGATGTGAACTTTGGAATATTTAGGCAGATTTACCTATAGATTACCCAATAGTAATTATGTTCAGCTGAAATTGACTTTCTGTTTACTTGATTGGTGCTGAACATCGTGGCTAAATGACATCATGAGTTTTCAGTATCGGTGTTTGGTTGAGGGCTAGGAAGAGAAAGGGTCACCAAAGTACAGGAAGCTGTTAATACCAGAATTTAATCTTTCATCCATTCAAAGAGATACATACTGTGCTGATCGACTGGTTATTTCTAGTTATGCCCAGTTGACAGTACTAAAGGGGGAACTGTTCTTTTATACAAGTTTAGACATGCCTTCACAGCGAATATGTCAAATATAAAACAGAGTCACAAGGCTTTTTGTTAATTGGAGCCGAGATAATGACATTCTAAGGTTTCAACTATCAGAGAAAACAACAGAAGATTTTATAGACTTCACCGTCTACCTTGATTACCGTATCCCGTTTCAATCTCTCTTCTGGCGTCCATGTCACGCAAATAATTTTTGAATCCTTACAAACACTGTGTTATTTTTCGATAACTAAACCTCTGAATCACAGTCGAATGATTAGTCTCCATGATGCCTCGTAGTCACTAACACTTCGTTGCATCTTAAGTTGGAATTCAAGAAGTGTATTGATAGGTAGCCCAATTAATAAATAGCAATGGTACAAACAACAGAATCTAATTACAATTAGCAAGAACGTGAACAGATATTGTGTGAGCTGATGTATTTGGTTTAAACATATTTTATTTAAAGGAAACACATTAAGCCATTGACTTATCCCGTGTCTCCTTAATAAAACAACAGTTACAATAAATACATACAATAGTTTTTGATGTATTTGATATCACTAAAAGTAATGGTAATTGTTAAGGATTTGTGGAAATTAATCATGTGCGTTAATGGATGTAGGCTGTTTCTGTTTAGGAATTAAATATGAAATAATGATATAAAACGCTTCAACTAGACTGTCTAGAAATTGTTTGCATGGTAGGGATTCTCCTCCATGTACCTGAAACGACATGTCAAGGGCATGTCTCATAGACGTTTACAGTAAGCGATTAAGATAAGACAGGTTAACAATAAGCTATTAGTGGTCAACGTCTTACAAAAAGGGTATTTATCGGTTTTGTTTTGCCGTTGTTAGGAGGCAAGGCAAAACGATCTTGTATGAATAAAGCACCCCAGCAATACCAAGATGCACCAGTTAACAGCTGTACGGACATACGTTGTTGAACGATATGTTGCGTTACCATCGATATACGCTATAAGATTGCTGTTTTTGTCATAATTGGTACCAGAGAGTTATTTTCAGACCAGTTGAGAAACAGTATTTTGTTATTTTTAGGACAACGCTTTCTTAATTTAAACAGATTCTAGTTCAGCAATTTGTGCAGGTTTTACCCGCCCAGGAATCGGATCTGCGACCCTCTGAGGCAGGCTCCGAATCGCCACCAGTAAATGCCGGCTACCTATAGACCTCTAAGCCACACGGCTTTTCTGAGGGTTGTGGGTTCGATACCTCTATGGTTTTAACCTACAAAATTTTCTGAACTAGAATCAAAAAACGAAATACTGTAAATATTCACTTTCTACTAGACACACAAATTATTCAGTTGCAATTACCTTGCCAAGTTCTTGTTCACGCCTTTATGTTCTATTGTGGCATAATGTCAGGTTACCATTGATATTATCAGAGTGTCTAGGCTACTCATCCTTAGCTTGGCTGCTGTTTGTCCAGCCATCTCACACATAACACATTTACAGTTTACCGCTTACAGACGGACTGGGGCTACAGATGCCGTAGGTTCAAATTGTCGGGAGGACAGTAGTACCCTCTAAATTCAACTCTAGAAATCAGTGCATTTGATTTCCTATGTGTGTCTAATCCCAAATTTTCTATTCTTGTATTGGGAATCACTTTTGTCAGTATACATTAAATCTAACATATGTGTTATTACAGGCGATTAATAAACTGATTTTTTGTATTCAGTAAGACAAGTAAATACCCTTCTTGTTCTCGAGCTTTCCCTATTTACTTTAGTTCGTTATGGTAGAGTACTATGTTATTGAGCAGGAGCCCTACCCAACATCGAAAATGAATTCAAACGCGTATGTATTTTGTAATATGGCCATTTATTTAATAAATGGCAAGGTCAATACAAGTGAATCACAACATTGGGACATGCATTTAACTTCAATCGATGGCATGTGAATATCTAACATGCCCCAAGTTAATATCATTAAGGGCATAATTTGTGGCGAAGGTGAAGGTCAAACCACATGACATAGAACAAAAACAAATCGTTTAAGAGTGGCGAGGGTAGATCTCTGAAAAGTTTAAAATATACAGATTTCGTTAGAGATTCTATGTATTTTCCAGCGATTCGGATGATTCTTGTGATCTCTAGATCGAAGCCACATTAACGGTTTTGGTCAAAAGTTCATATCCATGCTGGACATACACAACCGTTCATCTAGAACAGATGACAATAATGTCTAATGGCTGTGTGTAACATACTTGAGTCTGCTAACCCCATCATCTGGCTATAGAGTCTCAAATGTGTTCATTGTCCTGATTTGTTTTATAGAAGTTATGTACATTATTTATAGAAAATACACACATTATAGAGCAATGGAGATATTAACGACATAGACAAGTAGGAACAATCTGGATACATCATTAATGTGTATGATAGTAAACAAAGAGCTTTTAAAGGCATACCTATATTGTGCAAATGTCAAAACGTTTATAAACCATAAAGGCCTACACGTGTAGCGTGTGTACTGTGAAAAGGCACAAATAAACAAACATAAGGGCAGAAATTGTATATTTATAAGGCCCGTTATGTTGCTTGGCAAGGTTCAATAAACAAATATGAAGTACAAACATAAATATACTACGACTTTCAGACACGATATCCTCATAAAAACCCTAGTATCAGGAACTGGGTGTTTGCTTGTGTGATTTGTCTTCAAGCCCAATGGTGTTTAATTTAGGACTGTACATACAATGTATACTAGATTTTGTATAATTTCTCAATACAAATGTTCATATTCAATGTATATATTAAAGTAAAAACCCCGCATGAATCCCTTAAATATAGTAATAGCCTATTGACACGGTTTATCTTGAGCTTACACAGACCCCAGTAGTCGTGCATCGGGCCGGGAATAACTTATTCTTTGTGATTATATAATTGTCACATTTTTTCAGACATGTCAATTTTGGTTCCAGGACCATTGAGTATTAATTAAGCCAACATTTCATAAGAGATTCTACGAAATACCCACAATAGTGTGTTTATAAGACTTCCTTTAATATTATCCCATATATCACATCAGGAAATTATCAATAAGTTGCAGGTGAAATCGATATGAAATTGCAGCAAATTATGCAGATGACGGTTTATCATTCGGTTGTCATACTTTATCGATTAAATATATCTATGAAATTGGTTCCTTTGATGTTCTATGTGATGGACCAATCCACGTTTGATAAATCACGGTGAATGGTTATTCGATAAACCATAAAGGCGTATGATGAGTCCTTGATAACACACCCTGAATATTAAACCAATACACATATATAGAAGAACAGTTTTATATTAGGGAATGTAATTTAACATAAAAATTGGAAAATATTGATTTATTGACTTCATTTCCTCCTAGTCCAAAATGTAAATCCTGCTTTCGTTTTATCTACAGATTTATTGGGGGAGACTAAAATATAATTAACGAATAGCCTCAATAAATATCCAAACGTATTCAAAGATATTCAATTTTTTTCAAAACGCCAACACTTTTGTGTTTCACTGATCGCGACATTTTCAGGATAACGTTGACTAAAAATATCAAGATTCTAGTACAGAAATGTTTTACAGATTGAAACCCTTCTGGGAATCGAACCGACGACCATCACGCTTAGGCTCCGGATCGCCACCTGTAAAGGCTGCTCAACCACACGGCGAACGCTCTGAATCATCCATGCCATGTTGTCCATGTTCGCTGATGCTAGTGTTAAGTACGGAATTCTCATGAAAGTTCAAATATTTTCATGTGGTACATTTGTAATGCAGTAAAATAGTATATATATACAGTATATATATCTGAATGAGACTCTACTTCCATTTGATAAACACTTCCTAACTGTTTTCGGGTTAAGCTTTATGTTATATTTATACTAGCCGTGCAGTTTTCCGCACAAGTATGTACGAAACGCCATGCGGCCCACGTTGAGTCTTGTTTCCGGATTTCGTGGGTTCACTATAAAGATCGGTTATTCTTTTATGTTGTACTAATAATTATCCCCAAATACAACGTATAAACTACTAGGGATTATTAGTCAGACGAAAATAACAAGTATGGACACAAGGACAATGATCATCCGGTCTCGCCACGCACCTGTCATGTGAAGTACATGCTGAGGGTTAATATAAGGTGGCATTAATCATAGTGTGAAACATTATCGTTGAAACCTTAAACTGTTACAATGTCAATACCAAATGGGGACGTCTTACAGAATAACAGCTTGACATAGTTCTTTTAAAAAACTAAACCCTAAGAGGGAGATAACCGCTCAAACGTAGACGTCAATTGATTCTGACTTCCAAGATTAAGCCATGTTCGTTCAGACTTTTAAACAACAGCTCTTAAATTTGTACAAAAAAGCAATATATGGGTAAATTGTTTGCACAAACATGGGGAAAACATTCCATGTCATCGGACAATCAGGTCAAAGACATGATGAGAAGCCTTTACAAAGTCTCCCAATTTACCCATATATTGCTTTTTTGTACAAATTTAAGAGCTGTTGTTTAAAAGTCTGAACGCACATGGCTTAATGTTGGTAGTCAGAATCAATTGGCGTCTACGTTTGAGCGGTTATCTCCCTCTTAGGGTTTAGTTCCGTCACGACGTGGAGTATAAAGTAAGCTTTTATAACAATATACGGCAGACGAATGTTCCATTTTATAAAAGTCCAACCGAAAAAAACAGTCTTTAATAGTCCCAAATCCTTTTAGCACTGGCTGAGTAGGTCTTAAACTCTCTTAAGTCGTATGCTGCAGGGACAAAAATGTAAATGTCAGAAAGATTTTTGCTCTGCAAACTATGCTCTTTTTTTCTATTTCACACTTATTTCTTTGACATAAATCGAGATTATTGTTATTAGCGAAGGTGTTTCGTCTCTTTCGAATCAGGCGATTCGTTTGATTAAAGACTAGAATAGCATGAGTACTTTCCGCTATGCCATTTCACCAAGAAACACATTATACCATAAAGGAACGAGAGTAGTTTAACAATACATGTCTTCCCGGGAGGACGAGGTGTATAAATATATTTAGATACACGTCCACACAGACAATTATATGCTCATAAACCGATGACTTTGTATCAACTGTTATAAACAGAAGGAGAAGAATTGTCAGTTGAAAGCCGAAAATGTCGATCTGCTATATGAGCGCTATATTGTCAACCATGATTAATATATGGTTTTCCAATAAATGTTTTGTCTGGATGACAATGACTGACTGCGTCATGGTAACGTGGTTACACCTGCACAGGACGAATAAACAAGGCTAAATATATTTATTTTAACTAAATCAACATTTTGTTATTGTTGTACATACATAAAACGGAATACATGTACATCTTTAACAATGTTTGTTATAGTTCTTTTATGACGTGGGTATTTAAGAATAAACCCGAATTAGCATTACGTGGGTGTAGGTTTTATTAAAATCGTGACATAGTGATGAACAAATAACATCAGAAAAGTACGGGTGTTTAAACATCTATCAATGTCCGTAAAACAACTACCTTCAACAATAAAATAAATATATAGCATCGCTCGATTGTTCGCTGAAGCATGTGTGTTCAATTGTCCAAAAGAATGGATATCATTTGAGCTGGTATTTGCTAATATAGTATTGATATGACGTTAAATATACTAAAGTAATTGACGATCCAAAGTAGCCTTTGTTGCAGTTGAAATTCAGGAAAGACTCTCTGTAATATTTTATTTATTGGGCGTAGTAAATCTTTCCATTTAATCAATCGTCACACCAGGTGTGTAAAGAGTTTCCTGTCAACAAAATATTACATAACAATTTAGACATGTTTAATAGGTTAAAAAGATGTTAAAATTGTAATGCTCAACACACATGAACACCACTAACCGGAACCCCAGACTGATGACAACAACAGTGTCATGTCTTGCACAAGGGTCAGAGACGTGAGCCTACCAAAGCTAAGATTCCCAGGTGCATCTCGGTTCCATATATTGTGTCCGTTAACCCTATCAGATAGTCCAGCAAAGAAGAAGTGGAGAAAATGTTAAGTAATTACCGTAATGTATTTTTGCTGAGAGGTTTATGTCATTACAAATACACTGCTTCAGGCCATAGGCTGGAAACCCGATAAGGACATCATTGGGTGACATTTTGTACAGGACTGTCAAAAGGCTAACGATCTCTTTGATTTCAGGTGACTTTTTTCATGATTTGCCTAAAGGTAGAAGCCAGAGCAACGCATAATTGAGTCTCGATCCTATTATATATTTCTTTCCTGGAAATGCAAGACTCGAATCCGGTTAGATCCGTTCTCAGACTTCTTATACTATAACACTTATAAAAATACGATATACATTTTTTTGACACAATGTATATTTCCACCCAAACAAAATTCCTTTCTTTAGTGGAATTCAGTTTGGCACTATGTGTAATGTTATCAACTTCGAGGCATTGTTCAATAACGCTTTAAAACGAAATACTACTGACCAATGCATTTTGTATTCATTAAATCAGCGACGAAACATATATATTTTATGGAGGCACAAATACAATCGGTATGTCGGTATCAAACATATAAAATTAATAATCGATGTCGGTTATCGGCTAGCAATATCGATAACTGACGATTAACCGATAATTCATTTTTCGATATAACGAATAACTAATTATCTATATATTAGTCAATGGTGTTCTTGTTTCGCAGCCGGAAGCAGTGAACTCTCTTTCATAGGCTTATATAAATAAGTACGTCTTCAGAATAAAGCTTTTATAAAAATTTTTAAAAAACAATGTATTGTTTATTATTATTATTATTATTATTATAAACTTATAACAATGAATCAGATTAAATGTTAATTCGGTCTTCAGTTTGAACGATTTTCAAGGCATATGTAATATAAATCAAAGTAATTGCAACCGGAAACAAATCGATTAAAATGTAGATTTAAGTCAGTTGGGCCGTGACATTTGTAGCTTAAATATCATCAGTCAGCCTTTTGGTAATGATATTGGCGATACTAGCAGATGAGAATTTCTCTGGAGAACTATTGCTCCAACATTATTTAAGATGTATCTGTTTTTCATGATAAGACGTCCAAAAAACATTGCGTTAATCTTTTTCCATGGAAATGAATCCAGACTTAAAGAATATGAAATCTCCGTAGCCGTAACAACTGAAAGTTAATACTTGAAACGGCTGATCGAGTGATGTTTGACATCCTTAACCATCATAGCTAAGCAAAGGACAGCATGAAATTGACAATCCGTCGTAATCTTGATGAAATACGCTTGATTATGACGTAAACCCTCAAACAAACAAAACGGGCCCAACGTTCTTGACACAACAAAATGTAAATAACTTATCCTCATAAGGTAAGAACTTTAACTTCAATAAATATTTCTGAACACATTTGATCCAAACAGCCTGTTCACCGCTCTTATTTTGCTGATAGCTCTATCTAAATCAGTCTCCGTTACCGGTGTGCCTAGTAAATCAGTGGTAAGGTAAACGTTATGAAACATTCGTTACTGTATTACAACGCTTTGACAGCATGGTTTGGAAGTGAGGAAATGTCAGGATGTTGGAATAGAATGCAGTTCTAGGTCATTAGAGCTATGTGCGCCATAACGTTACATTAGTGTAGGGCATTAGATTATTTCATTTTAACAACAATTAGCTTAGAATTTTAAGTGATAAAATGTGTACTTAATATACATGCGGATGTTGCTTTAAACGCTTTGTCGCAGCTTTTATTTTGATTTAAGATATAGCCCATTTTAGCCACGATAGGCCAAGATACAATACACGATAGAAAAACTCGGCACGACACACATTTAGATAGAAAATATTTAATTGTATTAGGAACTAGGCACCAGTCACAGTTAGTGTGATTGAGAACAGTTCACCGGAAAGTGTCCTGAAAATAAACGGAATGAAACAACTTCACCATCCCATTGTAGATGAAAACTGTGTGCAAACGACCGACTGTTGAAAGGGATGAAAATGTCGACCAGTGACAGAAGTATCCCATCTATCCTGCCAAAAAGTAACAAAATGATATTCGAGCCGATAATTAGCAAGCCGTTTTTGACTGCCAGATAAGACGCAGCTGTGATCTCATTACGTCAACCGTTTTTCTGACATTTGGTTATCATGTAGCTAATATTATTCTGCCATGGCAATTGTTTATCAAAAATAACTGCTAAATATTTGGATGAGCTAGAGCATGGTAGTCGCGATCGGAGTTGAGGGCTTTTAGGATGTTGATTCTTGCGAAATTTCTTTTATAGCAGCCGCCATCGACTTAAATAAAAGGTGTTGTTTTTTTCGTAGCGGACATGTGACATTCGATTTAGAAAAAAGTCGGCCAGGATGAGATCTTGTTGGTGAACTCTTAGAATCCTCATCAATCAGTTTAAATTAACGGACTACACTTTAGAACCAGTTTAACCAACCAGTGTTAACAACCAAGAGAATATTGAACACGCCAAAGACACCGATGTTCATTAGCTCGAGTTGCAGAGAAAATTGGAAAATATTTCATCTCATTTTTTATGTTTTCTTTCTTATTTGTTTTTGGAATAGGCATCGCTTGTCACAGAGGCAACCATGTACTCTGTATTAATTAATGAGTCCAGTCTTAACGACTAACAATTGACACACTATTTATCTGCTAAAGACAATTCATCTCTTAAAAGAGCTAGCTAGGAAAGCGAATCTGAACACATATAATTTTCTACTAAATTAAAGTTAGGCTGTTAAAAAAGCAGAACGTGAGACCTTTCAAGCACAACAGATTAAGCTATCCTGTTGTTGCGAAAGACGCGATTTTAACTTACTAATTAACTTGATTCTGTGCTGTTGAAGATATAACCAGGCATAAACTTACTATTATCTGCTTGGTGATAGATAACCAAAAAATTTCCCATAAAAAAAATTAATTTCAGTTTAATACAGCCATGAGATATTTGTTTCATATCTCCACACGTGGGATACAGCTCTAATTATTGTTTTCTGGTCATTGACACAATTCAACCAATGAAAAGCTACAACCTACACTGACTTTTATTTTACAACTTGCAAATGAGGTCTGCACTGTTCGTAATGACCATGGCGGGCCGGCAGATCGGCGATAGCATCAAAGACACAATAAATGGACCTTTTGCATCTGCCGACGTGTTCGTGTAATAAAATCATCATATTTTTGATGACCAGAAAATTTACGCTTCTCTCGATGTGGAAACAACGCTGTCTGCGTTAATCCCTTCATTTTTATCAAGTATATATCTAAATTGTGATGGTCTGTCATTCATCCTGGGTGATGTCTCAGTACATTCGAGCAATTCCTAGTGTATGGTGATATATTTCACTGTGTGTCGTCTGTGGTGATACATTTCACTGTGTGTCGTGTGTGGTGATACATTTTACAGTGTAATGTGTGTGCTAATACATTTCAGTGTGTCGTGTGTGGTGATACATTTTGCAGTGTGTTGTGTGTGGTGATACAGTTCACAGTGTGCCATGTGCCGTGATACGTTTCACACTGTTTCATGTGTGGCGATACATTTCCTAAGGTGTCGTGTTTGATAATACATTTCACTGTGTCGTGTGTGCTGATGCATTTCAGAGCGTGTTGTGTGTGGTGATACATTTTACATTGTGTCGTATGTGGTGATTCATTTCTTAGTGTGTGGTGATACATTTCACGGTGTGAAAGAAGTTTTCGTTAGTTGGATTACATTTGTAAAAGGTAATGCAGTAACAGATGGAACAGAACTTTGAATAGTTAGCAAATGTGGTCTGTAACTCATTCATATCGCCGACTGTTATATGTGTCTGTGGCCTACCTCTGATATTCGTGTAATTCGATTATCACCCGTCTGTTATCTGTGCTTATTCAGCGCACACTGTCATCACCTGATGGATTACAATGTCAACTGAATTCCATAGAATACCAAATATATGTCATTTTGACGAAAACATTTGAATTATTAATTGCTTTTTCGCACAAATATAAATTGTCAAATAACAATATCCTGGCTTCTCCCTGGCAGTTGAATGAGAATTATCAGTACTACTTCAGCACAAGAGAATTGGATTATTGTCAGCGAGGATTTGAACTACCCGAAGATGTTTTATACCAAAGGTAGACTTAGGTAGAAATCACCAGAGAATTTAGCTCATTTTTCTCTTGCTGTATCTTTGTTCTTTGTTATTTATGATACGTGTCTATTCATTGAAGAAAGTAAGTCTTTGACAGGATTTGTTCCACATATTTTATATATAACAAAACTTAACATGTCACGCTTCTATTTAACCCCGCACTGGGAGCACCCATACTTAACCCCGTGCAACAAACCTTTCAGATTCAGATTCATTTATTCGCCCATGAGAATGTACCTAATATCTATGAAATTCTAATTGAATTTAGGCAAAATTTATACAGGGCCATAGCATTACTGAGCTTCAACTTTTCGACCAACAGATCAAAGAAAAATAATTTATAATTGTTGATAGCTACAGTTATAGCAGAAGTAACTACAGGGATAATATTCTTGCTTATCCTTTCTCAGTCGATACAGAGATCAGGAACAAGAAGCCCAGCAATGCACAAGATAACGTGATTGTCGGGCGGGAATAAAGCTCAGAGAGCTTGTTATATCCCAAATAATGTTTTTAATATAAATAGACATTGGGGGACAAAAAGAGCAACATCAAATGTACTCTTTTTTTTTTAACCAAAAAGAAATTGACAATGATGAAGACATTTGACAGGAATTTACACTCTCTTTCCAGGACTCGAGCTATAAATGGAGTGGTGATTTACCTCAAGCTGCCCTCACTATCTTACACCAACATGCCATACAGGGAGACGTCACGAATATACAGCAGGCTGTCTGGTCAGTATAAATAACAACTTAATTAGGCAGAAGATTGTCAGGAAACTCCAAATTTTTTCATTACAGTGGGGAGAATTTCAATAAATTGTTTTGTTCTTATTATGACATCACCAGGGATGTACTGAACTACAATCTGAATAACATATGTTTGTTTAAGTCGCCTAGGGGACATAAGGTGATCAATCTACCATGAGGAGGCAGGGGTGCATGGGGTGGTGGGGGTGGTAGGTGAAGACGATTTCTCTTTGGTCTTCCATCTTATAGAGTAAACAGTATACAATTTTGAAGAACTTAGTACTTTGGTTATACACCAAACAAACACTTGTTATTAACAACAACAAACCTTGGCTCAAGCAGTCAAAAATCATTGTTCACAATCATTCTTTATTCAAGGTCTATCTATAAAATGAGTAATTGTACTTTATCAGAGAATGGTGAATAAACTTAGATATGTTATCTTCTTCAGCCGGTGGGTAGCCTACAGCCGGAAGCACATGGAACGGCCCTTTGACTACGCCTACCTGTCAAAGCTTCTTCAAGAGTTAGATGATGTCTGGGTACCTGGATCTCTCTCTCGGGATGAGGTGAGCTGTTGGTTATCTGCTGGTTGAATATCTTTAGCTCTTGTACGGGTATTCTCACAAATTGTAGTTCATTACCTCTAATTATCCAGGCTGCTACGCTTGATTGGTTAGTGTTCTGCACTGTTCTGTGAGTTGTTTTGATCGTATGACGACGGGACAATACATGTAATAAAAGCAAGATACAAGACAATACAAGTGCCTGACTACCTCGATTTTTATGCTCAATACAGACAAATAAGGAAATAATCTTTGAGTGTAATCAAACATACTGAGCAGACAAGTGTTATTTCCCAGAATTACTGGAAAGAGATTGTTAGGAAAATATAAACATCCAGGTGTGGTCAGCCTCAAAGGGCAAGAATATCCAGGTGGTTAGTTGAATCATAAAAAGACATAAAACATGTAAATATATATATATTTTTTTTAAGTTAACCAAAGCCTGATGCTTCTTAAGGATTGTTTTACTCAAAGCTAATTTTTTCCAAATATGCTTCTCAGTAAAAAAAAATTGATTTCCATGAACACAGCTTGATAATAAAATCGGAGTAGAATGTCCTATAATTATCTGAGCAATTTCACATCTAACTTATTTCTTTGTTGTTTTTTTTTTCTCACAGGAAGAATCTTTGGCTGAATCATTTAACATTTTCATAGAATTCTGTCTGAATCTCATCAGAAAGATCCGAGACATTTTTCCTCCAGCAAACAAAGCGGCCTCAAGGAGACTGGAGTACATTGTGCAGTAAGATTCTATTTTTATTTCAATAAATTAATGTGATTGAAAAACAAATACATACAGAGACTAACATGTTTTTATTTAACAGTCAAAAAAAATGTTTTGTTCGTTCTTAATTGTAAATATGAAATATAGATAAACTGGACTATGGCATGCAACAAAACTGTGAAAGATATTACATATAATGTTTTGTCAACTAAATTGTATCGAGTATAGGGGCTAAATTTTACCAAAATATGGTTTGTCAACTGTCCTTAAATTTTATTGAGATATAAACATCGTACATTATGAAAAAAAAAAATTATCTTCTTTCAGATGTTTATCAAAAATATATGAATTAAAAGTTTTCAAGAGATGCTGTCCGT
>JAVFBX010019430.1:0-18244 GCA_034783855.1 Mopalia kennerleyi | reverse complement strand
TAGTTCACGTGGTTTTCTCCATCTACCAAAAAAAAAAGATTGAGAAAACCACGTGAACTACCTCAAGGATATCTGACGTTGTCTCAGAAATGCCCGTCCTCTATTCATTCAAGTCTTCCGATGCAGGTGTTGTTACATTAATCAGGCCATAGCCCCACACCAAGTGCGATGATCGCCATGGCCTCTTTAGTAACAATGCTTTCATCGATATAGATATTAGAGAAAACAGCAACAGCTTTGACTGGGTTAATGTGGTGATAAATTATGTAAGCGACAAAGGGTGATTGTTTCGCAGATGAACATAAAGATTAGAAGGCATTTCTTCCTGATGTCGTCTTCCATCCAGTCTCAAAACAAACCGTACTACACAACTACCAAATGCATGATCATAAAAGTGCTCATGAAATATATGACAATATGTCACTATAGCACGCTTGGTTAGTCTACGATTTCAATATGATATATTTATACGACACATGGTAGGTATGTACCTCGTCAATGTGTCATCGAGCAATATGTTACCTGCACGGACACTTTTTATTACTCCTGTCAATTTGACCCCTTAACCCCCCACCCCATCCCCCCAAAGAATCGATGGCCTCAAACCTACCGCGGATATATGTTAGAGAAGGGGGCTTCTAAAAAACACAACACGCCTCAGCATTGACGTATCCTATATATATTTAATTTCAAAAGCAGGATAAACTCCGAGTTATAGCACAGATACTACATTAGTTATTATTTGTTGATTTTTGTTTTTGTTTTAAACTAAACTGATGGAAAAGAGCTGGCTGGTCTTACATCAGAGACGAGCTAATGTACCGACACTATCAATGACAGCTTCACGGGTGTTAAACGTCATTGTAGAGCTACCTCAAATTTTTCAAATTTTACCTAAACATTTTAAATAGACAATACACCCAGAAAAACGGAAATTAATAATACTAAATAATGATGCTTTGTTAAATGTTATTTGACTTTAGCGTTGCTAGTGTGAATACCACACCATCAAACTTTGATATACCGGATTGACAAATTGTAAATATCCCCACTCATTTGTAAAATGTGAGCAGCATCCAGTATCGACACTGCTTCCTTTCAACAACTGTTCACGGAAGTCGTTCTTAAGAATGCAGAATTATAATAATTAGTATTACTTCCGAACATATTTCCATTGCCATATTTCAATATACAGCACTTTTGCCGACTGAAAGACTGAACGAGGCAAATATTAAATATTAGGTTCTTCTCTGTTGCAGATCAAGGCGCAATGGCAGTTTGTTGTCGGTCCAGTTTGAGTTAAAGATGGGTCAGTATATATTATCCTGAACTGACAGTGATCAAAGTGGCCCTGGGTTATATTTCACGCTTATGGTCTCACTTCAAACAAGTTTTGACCGAAGCACATATCTACACATCACATTATAGCTGTGAAAATGAGGGTGAATGGGTGCGAAATGACATGTGGTCAGGTCAGCTGACGAGAAGTGACCAGTACTCTGTTTATATACAAATATATCAAGAAAATCGGATAGAAAAGTGAACATGAAGCTGCTGGTAGAAACCACTCTAAACAGATGGCACAACAGAACGACAGCCAACGACCCTATTAGCATTCATCTATTAGAAATACAAATCAGTTATGTCCTCGTAAATATCTAAAATCCCCGTATATGTCACGTCTTGTGTGGTCGTTCCAAGGTCCACTCCAATTGAAGCAAACTGACCGATGGATAACGCCAGACTGTGCCTTCAAATCATACAGTGTCTATAAGATAGGAATGGCGGTATAAATAAATTAACAAAATATTCCTTCCCCAATATATAAATTGATTAAATACAAAAACTTTTATATTTGATCATCGTAGGGAATTGTGCTAATAAAGTTAGTTACCGATTCTTAGACAAAAATCCGGACAGTACAGTGTTTTTGGCCCACCGACCCACCGACTTTAGAGACTAATATTTACTTTATGTAAATCGGAAAGTTTTGACTTAATACATTATACAATCCATTCGGGATTTTTAAAATAGTCTGTATGAATATATATTTTTAATGAAGAGAAAGAAAATTGTGCTTTTCTCCTCCAGGATTCAAACTGGGGTATCGTGTTAGCAGGGTGAACGGTCTAACAATCTGTGACTGTATAGATATTGTTTGTATTTCGGAGAAATAAACTATTGCTTAGTTCCCCGGGGTTCGATCACATACCTCTGGCTAACAGGGCCCCGCGCTCTAACCAACTGAGCTACAGGGACTCAAGGTTTAACGACCAGGAATTGTCATCGAAATATAAGTACATTTCACTGTATATATCGCTTATGTGATCGATCCATTGCTTGAGAAGAGTCTTGGATTCGTGGATTGATTTGTCAAATGTTGACGACTTATAAATCACTGATGTAACCACAGATTTCAATCACTGTGGGGTTATGATTTTTATTTGTTTGTGTGTTGCTTACATGTTCCTTTATATGGCAGATATACCAAATTAGTGTAAACTACAGGAAAGAGGACGGTGTATATTTATGCCCACTATGATAGGCTTACAATGTACATATGTCTTTTCTGTAAGAAAAGTTATGTTTAAGCGGTTCATTCCATTGACAATCTATTGCAGAACATGGCACAAACTAAAGTTTAAAACTCGTTATCGCCAAAAACCACCATTGCTTTAACCCATGCAACACAAACGATTGTTCCAGGGCGAAACGGCAAAGAATACGCATGAAGGAAATGTCAACTTTTAAAATATAATATAATCTGTAAAACATTATCATTTGTGTTTTAATTTGCATGTAACGTGATCTGAATTGTATGTATCCAGTATATGTGATTATTTACATTTGAACTAATTTAAAAATATCGTTATATATGTGGTGTGACATTTGCAGTCACCGGAATTGTTCTCTGATCATTTCTCAACAAAATTTTATGAAAATATAGGGGTACCTGCTGCAATTGTCAAAAACAAAAAAAACCCAAACGAACATTGGCGGCAGTTCCAGGTGTCTGTGTGTGAATATATATGCAATAAAACGAAACATATATGTACGTATTGCTTAGAAAAATAGGAATAACCGTCATAACATGGGGTGATGCCCACAAATCTACTGGTATGAAATATCAGCGTAATTTTAATCACAATTTTCTTTAAACAAATAACAATGTATTTAAAATAAAAATATCCTTTGATTGAACTGTATAACAAAAATATTTTAGAATTTTTTATATTCTTCTGTATAGAATATACTTTATTTAAAGGCATGTTTATAGCGATTTACACTATCTCCCTAAGGGAGCTATTATACCAAAGAAAATAAAAACTGGCTAGAGATATAAAACACCAAAGCCATAATTTGTGTTTTATTTTCCCAGCGATAAATGAAAAGAACTCGTTGTACCTGCTAAGACAAGTGTGACGCAATAGGCTAGTCTACAACGTCTAAAGTTTAATTGCTGCGAACCCTTTCACCCTTCGCCCCGCCCTGTCACATTGCCTTTTTGCGATAGGTTGGATCCGATAAAGAGCTCTCTACATTCTGCCAGAAATTTAATCTGTGGCAAAACGTTCTCAACTGTTATTTTTTGTGATCTCTTGTGTCAAATGAAAGGGCACATGAAATCTCACAATGTCTCACAAAAAGTCGGTCTTTTCTCGGGCTTCCTCTAATCAAGGCAAGGGCGAGTGTCTTTTATTTGCCTTCCTCAAGGCGTGTTTATGAGCTATACGGCAAATTTATGCTTTTTCCGGCGTATCGAGAAAACAGTACCGGGATATGGGTGAATTCCGTTCAAAAGCCTTTGATCTCTCGCCGACTCCAGGAGCTTCGTAGAGCTGTCAACACTCGACAGGCGTGCAACAAATAACAATTCAAACCCGTATCTATCGCCGACTAAATCCTAAACTGATGAAAGATAAATTTGTTAAAGCTGAAAGTTCTAAGTCACAAAATAGTGTATATCAGATGGGGCTGATTACATCCTATAGACAGACCACAGAAAGAGAAGACATACAGGCAATGTAGACGGTTCCACTTTTAAATTATTAAAAGGTAGAGCATTAACATGCCCAATGATGTTATTTCCATCTACCCACATCCCGTCAAATGAACAAAAAGCAACAAAAAACAATAAAACAAACAAATACAAAACCAATAAACCATAAAACGAATAACACACAGAGAAATCCATAACAGCAACAAAGTCTAACAAAACCCCAAAAGAATTGGCATAATTTGAAGCAAAACCAATTTTAAGATTTTATACAGCTAGGAGTAGCTTCATGCAAGGCTTAACATTATCAGTAGTATTTTATTAACAAAGTGATAACAAAAAAAATTAAATAGTCCGTTTGCATCAAATTAAGAATTCCGGTACGTTTTGTACTGTAAATATATACATTTATAATTCTGGATGATTTGTAGGTTAAAGACGTTTCAGCTGAATAAGAGACATTCTTGTGGGAATTTTTATTTTTATGTTCTCTGTAAAAATCACTTTACGCCAATATTAATGCCTAGTTATTATCACTTTAGGACATTTATATGAAAGAATCGGCTGGGTACCTCCTCTGAAATATGTCCGGAATATCTTGTTTGTGACACTAACATATCCCTTTTACACTTTTCTCATTTGACTTTTACAATTATGACCGTACTTAAGACGGGAATAAAGAGCGAGAGATGATCCATAAAATAGATGTAGTTAAGACATTAAGGGACCCACTATAATGGGTTTTACAGGAGACGCAAAAGCATGTCCCTTATCGCCGTAAGAAAACCACATGACCTCGTGCACGTATCTGTACAGAAATCGCCAGGAACTTTATGGGAAATATTACAAATACTGTACTTAATTCTAAAAAGGAAAATGTAATAGTTATGCTGCAATAAAAATATAGGTCATGACAAAGAACATAAACAATAAAGCAAAATGAACTATATCTTCTGACAACACGAAAACAAATTGATGTCTTTGAGTCTTGTAGTCAAAACCGTACGGAGAAAGTTATAAAATTCTCCATTATTTTTGTATTATTTTATCAAAACTAATTCATAACCTTACAGAAATTTCTGTTCCCAATTATCTTCATGTTTTCGCTATTAGATAAATTTTGTCTTTATGATAAAACGATAAAGTAATGATTTAAGAGATTATAATTTAATATAGTTCAACTCAGTATTTTGCTTTTTATTTGAGTCCAGGCGAAATTCGAGTTGAGTTCAATATAAATACAAACAGTTCATAGCGATATTTCTATCCAGAAACAGAAAACACGGATAAGTTTTATTTTGTTTTAAAAATACATTTACATTGGAGCCGGTTTTCAGACGAAGATAATTTTATCACAATGGTTGTTATTTCCATTAATTGTGGGAACGTCATACTTCCAAGGCTGCTGGCATTCAATTTATGATCGTTGATAAGGAACTGCATGTGTTTATTCGCTTCCGCGGCATAAACAAGAAATAATTAAACAAGATGTACGAGGAGAACCCAAATGAAAAACTCGTAGGTAATTGGTGAAAAATGAGTTGTTTTGTCAGAAAGTTATTTAAATATAGTTCAGTGGCTCATTTTAGTTTCGAAAAAACTGTGTCTTTAAGAAAGTGAGTATAAAGTGGATTTTCATTATTTTTGGCTAACAGATTAATAATTTGAACAGATTCTAGTTCAAATAATTTTGTAAGCTGAGAACAGTCTGGTGTTCAAACCCACGATCCTCAGAATAAGGCACCGAACCGCCAACAGCAATTGCCGGCCACTTAAACCTCTCAGCTAAGCGGCCTTAAGTGGCCAGCATTTACTAATGATGATTTGGTGCCTTATTTCGAGTACAGTGGGTTCGATGCTCGGACGGGTTTCAGCCTATACAGAATTATCTGGATGGGAATATTTTCTAAGAGTTCCAAAATAACGAGAATACTGTTATGTTAATTATATGGAAATACCATCATGAATCAAACGATGAAAATATTATTGATGCGTTGTTTTAAACATGTCTTCTCTATATTGTTTTACCCCTTAATAGCAAAACCACTAAAATATCAGTCAAAGAAAAACAATGATTTTTGTTTGTGCCTTAAAAATTAATCGATTTTGTTCGTTTTAGTTTCTTTAATTTTATAGATTATATATACTGCGAAAACAAGATTTGAGCAAGGCGTATAATCAGGCTATACAGGTGATTTAATATTAAATGAGATTATAGATACGTCAATCAAGGTCTGTCTTAGAGCAGTCTGAACTCATCTCAAAGAGGTCAAACACAACTTTGCCTCAGATATCGGCACAAGTTTTGTCATCTGTTCACGCTTATTTCGCTTATTGTAGTTGTGTGACATATTTATGAACGTCTCCTGAAAATGAATACTATAGGAATCAGCAAATTTAAAAAAGCTAAAATGAACAAATTGGGACATATTTAGTGCCAAATGAGTTTATAATGTTTAACGTATAGTTAACTGATGAATGATTAATGTTAGAAAGCTATGGTGTGTAACATTTAAGTCCAAAAACTGATGTTTTTATTGATGTTTTGTAGCAAATAAAGGCCTCAATATAATAGTTTTTAGGCTATTCTTGTGGTTGAGGTTTATGGTGTTGATTTATGTATGAATGACTTTAAATTGCAGATTTTTATTTTGTTGTATTTCGTTTATACTTGTCCAAGTGAAATTGGCTTTGAAACTGCTTTGTCCTTTCGTCAATATCTTAATGTTCGAACTTTGCCCTAGCGTACTACGAACGTGTTGCTGTTCAAGGTAATATCGGGATTGTTTTCTTAGCCAGCCAATACACTGCACTTAGCTTTTAGCTACATGATAGTTTTCAGCATATCCGGTTAAACTAGCAGATTGTAAGACTGAAGATAGAAGGCATTCCCAACTGGCCAGAGATTTTGTCGAATGGAGAAATAAAACAGGTATAAAAATGGGTCGGTCTGCTTTAGATGTTTCCAAAAGCGCCTTTTAAGTCTGACTTTACGACCAGTGTGACTTGGTTAGGCTTTGAGCTAACAGCCACTCGCTTTACTCTGTCAGTAGTTTCGACCTTATTGTCCCTTTTAAAGATATTGCAGAGAAGTAGGCTATCTTTGGTCAAATTGAACAGCCGCCCCTGAACACAGACCATTAAGATTGCCCACGTGGCTAAATTTCATAGTCTAAGTATTGTCCACTTAATGATTCGTCATTTCTAGAAAAGCTATAAAAATTTCCCTTCAAACAGCCGGACTGTTGGCCGAGGGTTTGGCGCCTGTCCAGTGTGGCGATAACACGCCCCCAGCTCCCCACTCCAACCATCGGGCTATATCCCAATTATAACACTTCTTTATCAAACTGTTTTTGTTAACAGATTGTGTGAGAGAATTGTTTTGTTGGTGTAAAAGGCGGCGTTAAGAATACAACTTGAGCAGACTTGCTGTCTGGGATGAGTCTAAATGGTCTTATAGGTAACATGGTTTATAGGTCTTTATCAATACACATACAACCACGTAATAGTATATTAAGAGGAGTCTTAATTGTTTTCTGGACGCATTTCCATTCCAGTTAGAAAACCTTATGTGACATTGGTCTTTGTTCAGTTTGACTTTAAAGACACAAAGTCTGACTGGGTCTTTAACTAAAAGAAATTGTCTGTAGCTTAATTCTTGATAACTATCTGCCATAAATGCTACCTGTTTGTCCAGAAAGAATCGACTTCGTTTTCTCTTAAAATGTCTTATACCCTTCTAATATCTCAAATAATCCCACAACCGTGTTGCTGTCCCAAGTGATTGTAACCACAATTCACAGTAAATTCACAGATTTGTTTAGCTTTCAGAAGGCAAAAGACACAGCAGAAAGTATATTATCATATTGTTCGTTACTGGCTGGTGACATTCGTTTCAATGGATTTATACTATTCTTTATAAAGAAATCTACACTGTAACGTTCGCAAGGTTTTAAATTGATTTATACTATTCTTCATCAAGATATCTCAGTGTTACGTTCGCAAGGTTTTAAATTGATTTATACTATTTTTTATTAAGAAATCTACACTGTTACGTTCGCAAGGTTCTAAATTGATTTATAATATTCTTTATTAAGAAATCTACACTGTTACGTTCGCTAGGTTCCAAATTGATTTATAATATTCTTTATTAAGAAATCTACACTGTTACGTTCGCAAGGTTTAAATTGATTTATACTATTCATTATTAAGAAATCTACACTGAACATTACGTTCGCAAGGATTTGAATTGATTTATACTATTCTTTATTAAGAAATCTACTCTGTTACGTTCGCAAGGTTTTGAATTGATTTATAGTATTCTTTATTAAGAAATCTATACTGTTACGTTCGCAAGGTATTGAATTGATTTATACTATTCTTTATTAAGAAATCTACAGTGTAACGTTCGCTAGGTTCTAAATTTATTTATACTATTGTTTATTAAGAAATCTACACTTACGTTCGCAAGGTTTTAAATTGATTTATACTATTCTTTATTAAGAAATCTACACTGTTACGTTTGCAAGGTTTTAAATTGATTTATACCATTGTTTATTTAAAAATCTCAGTGTTACGTTCGCAAGGTTTTAAATTGATTTAAACTTTTCTTTATTAAGAAATCTACACTATATTACGTTCACACAGTTTTGATTTGATTTATACTATTCTTTATTAAAATATCTACACTGTTACGTTCGCTAGGTTCTAAATTGATTTATACTATTGTTTATTTAAAAATCTCTGTGTTCCGTTCTCAAGGTCTTAAATTGATCTATACATTTCTTTCTTAAGAAATCTACACTGTTGCGGTTGCAAGGTTTTAAATTGATTTGTACTTTTTTTATAAAGAAATCTACACTCTTACGTTCGCAAGGTTTTGAATTGATTTCTCCTTTTCATTATCAAAAAATCTACACTGTTACGTTCGCTAGGTTTTAAATTGATTTATACTATTGTTTATTTAAAAATCTCAGTGTTACGTTCGCAAGGTCTTAAATTGATCTATACATTTCTTTGTTAAGAAATCTACACTGTTACGTTTGCAAGTTTTTAAATTGATTTATGCTATTCTTTATTAAAAAATCTACACTGTTAAGTTCGCAAGATCTTAAATTGATTTATACATTTCTTTATTAAGAGATTTACACTGTTAAGTTCGCAAGGTTTTAAATTGATTTATACTATTTTTTATTAAGAAATCTACACTGTTACGTTCTCAAGGTTTTAAATTGATTTATACTATTCTTTATAAAGAAATCTACACTGTTACGTTCGCTAGGTTCTAAATTGATTTATAATATTCTTTATTAAGAAATCTACACTGTTACGTTCGCAAGGTTTAAATTGATTTATACTATTGTTTATTTAAAAATCTCAGTGTTACGTTCGCTTGGTTCTAAATTGATTTATTCTATTGTTTATTTAAAAATCTCAGTGTTACGTTCGCAAGGTCTTAAATTGATCTATACATTCCTTTGTTAAGAAATCTACACGTTTGCAAGTTTTTAAATTGATTTATGCTATTCTGTATTAAAAAATCTACACTGTTAAGTTCGTAAGATCTTAAATTGATGTATAGATTTCTTTATTAGGAGATTTACACTGTTAAGTTCGCAAGATCTTAAATTGATTGCCTGTGCGAAACATGTATTTGAAATTTATTTAATTAAGATTTGTTTAACTATCTATAGGTATGGTTCATCAACATGCTCATATTTTTGTCGCATGCTGATGACGTATGTCATGTGACTTGGTATTATTTATTTAAAAAACCCCAAACAACATATATCTGTATAAAACAAAAAGATATACTTCAATTTGAAATTATTTGTTTTTAAAATAAAATTATGAACAGATCCAAAGTTCTATAGGCTTGTATCAAATTAAGCTCGGCTACAAATAAATTTCTCAACTAAGCTAACCCACAGTCAGCGTTATTACCCACAAGCGTTTTCCTCGCTTATTTTGTTTGTTTAAATACAAGGAAAATTTAAAGAATACAGTAAAAGGAAGTACCTGATTTATGATGTTTGAGCAACGGTCCAGTGACTTTATATTGCCGATAAACCAAATCATAATGAAAAACATATAAAGGTAGAACCGATTCTCCAATGTCACTTTTTATTCTCCGCATTGTAATAACATATAGGCAGTTGTTATTGTATTGCTCAGCATGGCTTAAGTTAACATGGCCCACGTGACCTGATAGATCGTTTAATATTATTCTTGGTAAATCAGCTAGAGTAATTCAGTTAAAATCTTTTGCGAAAGGTAGACATATGACTTATGAGATTATACCGGTTCGTAAATTAACAGCTTGGGATGTTCTAGAGTCTGTTTTCGCGTTATCCCAGACTCATAACGTTCAATTGGACAGTTCCAGTGCAGTCAATAACACGTCAAAAATGTCATAAATTAATAAGTGATTCAAAGTTGACCGTATAACAGTCACATTTGGAGAAAAATGAAATACAAACCGCATTTAGGCCTCTTATCAGTTCATTTTAAAGAAAGATTAAACCATTATGAAGGGAGGTAACATTGCAAGGTTGAACAATCCCATTTAACAAATATTTTTAAATTATAAAACGTCACGATTTTGCTTTTAATACGTCACACTCGGAAACCCGTGCAATTCGAACAATCGCATGAGGAAGTAATAATATTTAAAATGGCTGAAACTGTTCACCTGTGCGTATGAGAAGAAACCAGTTAGTGACAATTGAACGAATAAATAAATAAATAAATAAGACTTTTTTGTTAAGTGAAGATTTAGGTGAAGTCGTATAATACAAATAATGGATGTGTTGTGTTCAAATTAGTGGAATAACATTAAGTTAACATTTTGCTGTACAACCTCCTTCCAAAGAAAAAACAAAGCGGCCACAGAAGAACGAGGTTTGTGATTTTACGGACTGGGCTAGACGTATACCTTTCGACTTATAAAGAAAAAAAAAGTGCCCGGATCTTAATGGAGACGTAACAGGCAGAGGTGTTTGTGAAGAGCTTTATTTGACCAAACACTTGGTCATGGTGTATTGAATTTGACACTTGACACAGGTAGCAAGTTTCGATCAGGTGGTGACTTCACGAGGGCCTTCAACCATGACCAATGTTGGTTTAACTGATTGGTATGGTTATGCAATGTTCAGAAGAGCCGCCTCACCTATCACTTATTTAAGATTCAATCTGCTTTTGTGTTGCCTCGTCGACTGCAGTTTAAGCGTTTAATCCAATGTTTTCTAAGATAACATAGTTAAGAGGTCTCTGTAGGTGGTCGCCACACTTACGCTCTATCACTGTTGGGGCTACCTAATAGCCAAATGGCTGGTCATTATTTGTCGGTAATTGATGAATATGCGCAAAAATACAATCGCCAAAATGGCTTATTGTTGTTTGCGGTCGGTTGATTGGTCAATATGGTTGGTGGGTACTTTATTCGCCAGCATTAAACAACTTAGAGACCGTGTAGTTCAAAGGTGAAGACAAAACAAACCCCTTTTCTGGCCCTCGTGCCACCACAGTCCCAGTACAGAAGCATTGCGCCATATGTGACATCGATCATATCCGCCCTACTCAACCCCTTTGGCTGCTGGGTCAACTGCCCATGAAAACTCATAAAAATGGTTAATAAAATTAACTTGGACGCATTTAACAACCAAAAGGATAATCCACGCGGAGCTGGATTTAATTCATACCAGGATTGGACTAATGACAGATTGGAGGCCAGACTTGATTCTCAGATTAGTCATGGTTTGAGAGAGTACAACTGTAAGGGTCAGCTGTAACTTTATTGGTACCCTACTCTTTGATCTCCCGTTCTGTGACTATGATAAACTAAGTTAAGACGGCCGACTACCAGCTCCAGGCGCCTATTTTACGAGGCGGTCATCATCTTAAGCATATCGCGTGTGGACTGGAATCCAAAATATGTTACACATATTTAAGTAAAAAGAAAGACGTTACAAACAATAAACCCGACTGACAAAAAAAGGAATGACGGATCGACAAAGTTTTGGTTGGTAATAATGACATCATTAGGCGTCAGTTATTAAAGATAAACTGAGCCGACATCATCACTGATTTGTGGTCAATTTTTACAATTTCATCGTTAAAGTTTTCACCAAACATCAACAAAGCCAAATGTGACCTGTGTGAATTCGTCTAGACATTTGTGTGAATATTTTGTACTGTATTGTTCAACGTTATAGGGCCATAAACATGTTCGTTTCGACAAACACAAACACAACATATTATGTAACATTACGGAAACTGCATATTCTGCACTTGGAAGTACAAATGAAAGCACAGATTGTTTTTTTAATCGTTGAGAATTTGTTCTTGTTTGTAAAAGGATGTTGATTTTAAATTAATGGTCCGTTTTAAATTTGATCTTAACAGTGCAAAAATGGGACAATGGGCGATGTAGTGAAGTCTTCGGTGGTGAATGGAATGTATTATTGTAAACTTTTCTTTAGTTTGAAAATCTAATTTAGTGAACTGGGTTCGTTTTCTTCAATTCTACATCACAACCTGTCTACTACACGTCTTGCACGTGGACTCTCAAGGGCGTCGTAGTTCGTGGTCATTAACTCGGAGGACACCCTAGAGTTTGCATTATCTTTCTGATCGTCTTGTCTCCCTTTTGTTTCCGGTAATTGCTGCTAAAAGTAGGCAGAAAATAATAACGGTTTTATGTGTTTAATAATAAGAGGATTTCGGAAGATTTGCATACTCTATTAAACCAAAAGCTTGATCTCTTTTAAAGTTAACATGCTGTTTTGAAGAATTATCTGCTTATACACATTACAATGGCCAGTTACGTGTATAATGTACTCCAAGTGAGGGGTCATGGCTGGAAGATGTTCCACAGACAGTTTGTCTGAATGATAAAATAGCCAGTAAAGATGTAATTAACTTTTGTCGTAAGAAAGCGTTACGCAAACTGACCCCGCGCATATTTATAGTTATTTGGCAATAAACTCACAAGAGTTTTACAATTCAGTGTCAATCAAGGTCAAATCGTTAGAATTATTGTTTATAGTTACTGGACAAAGATTTAAATCCTCCTGTGTTTTCTTTCTACAGGGGGTTAATTGAGGCACAGGCAACAGGTGGTTAATATAGAACTCTTAAATCTACTGATCCTTAGATCAAATTTTAAATCCAAATGAGGTCTACTGTATATCTTACACAAGGAATATTTCAGCTATCTTGGCAAATATTTCAATAAATCTGCAATGAAAACATCTGTGTGGGGTCAATGTAGTAAGGAAGGTGGATGAACGCTTGCGGGTCACAACTCGTAAACTTTACCGGAAGATCCTCGACGGATGTAAGTTTTATGGCTACTTTGCGCAGGTTATATGAAGCCTGCGCCCGTTTCCTCTAGCATCAGCCATCATAAACATAAACGGTTAAAACAGAGGAAGTTAGGAAGTGATCGTTACAGCCGGTGTTTTGTGGCTGATTGATTCGGTCAATGATTTGTCAGAGTGAGAGAGAGCTGTGTCGTGATAGCTTCTGAAACTTGATGTGGTCGATATGTCAAACAGTCAGTCATCAATAGGCAGAAAACTCATCCCAAATACTTCGTATGACTCGTGTCTCGCAAATTCCTCACATCATCCACCCACTCCCAAAATGGCAGAAAATAATGTAAAAGATCACGATGCTTAAACGTTAAGAGAAGACTAAATGTGCTCATACGAAAAGTGTACATGTTTCACGTAAAGCAATTTAATCAAATTATAGTTTTTGTAGCATAGAGCGATTTGAGTAATTGACTTCATAATTTCTGAAACTCAGGTGTGATTTCGCATGTTTTTACTGTCAATTTAATCCAAAATCTTGCGTTTGACTCCAGCAGACCGAAAAAAAGTTAAATTTTTACTCATTCAAGATACACATTTTGAAAGAAAAGAAGAAAATCCGCAGAGAAGAGACCTCTCCCGGTAAAAACAACAACATCACCATCACCAACATTCTGTGCATTTAATTTTAAAATTTAGTTTAATTCCATTTTTATTGTAGGCTACGCTTCTCATATAATGACTGCAATGTTATAGTAAAGCACAATGGAGTTTATGACATAACGTTGGGGGAAGTCTTTGTAGCGGAAAGAAGCTGAATTGAAAGATTTGACCAATGAGATGTAGTCCTGTCAGAATCTATCCCTTCATGGACCAGTCAACCCTCTTCCTTCATTTAAATCCAAGCACAATCCACTGCCAAATTCAATTACAATAAAACTTTAATGTAACTCTTCGGGATAAGAGAATAGGAGCTTGAATTGCCAGTAAACTACAGCAAACTTTGTTTCTTCTGTCTTTGCGCAAGTTTGCATTAAGTCTGTTTGAGTCGATCTGTATAGTTTCATTCGCTACCTCCGGCGCACACGTCAGTTTTACGAGCCTCCATTTTGTTTGGAAGAGTGGCGAGGCGATTGGAGTGGTCGTAAAATCTCGGCGCCGTATCTCCATAGCTTTGGTCGGTCTCCAGAGAAATATAGATCAGTAGAAGAAACACAATCTGTATTCTCTGACACATATTCAAGGAATTATTTTCTGGGGACAATTATTGGAAACACAAATTTAATGACCTATTCAGAAAATCACATTTGCAAGATGTCGCATGTAGGATAATTCTACAATAAAACCTTAAACTAACAAGTAACGCAATCTTTACACGAATCCTGCTGGGACATGAGCTTTGGATGGGAAATACAAACAGATATAACATGCAGAAGTCTACGAAGTACTAAAACATTGAAGAATACTGCTCTGCTGTACATTGTAGCAGCATAGACGAATTGTATTTAAACAAAAAACTATTTGAACCCTTTTCCAACCTACATACAAATGTAAACAGCACTGTACACCAGCTATGTATTCGTCGCTTTGCAATGAATGTACAGCGTGTGTGACATTTCAACTGGTTTAGAGTAAGAGTTTTTGCATGTTAAAGTATTGAATAGGAGGAATCAATCAACTTGTAAAGTAAATTAAAATGAATGCCTCTTTTCTTTTTCATTGTGAAGTGCACTGTCAAGAAAGGAAATAAAGCCAACTCTTTCACGCACTTCTAATTTCCAAATATGGCTCCAGCGATGGGATTATGGTCCTTGGGAGATACTAAAGCAGAACTAAACTCCCGGCTTTAATCACCGGAGAAATTAAATTGTTAACAATTATTTTAATACATATCATGGTAGCAATCAGCGGGCTATATTTAGATATACATGTACATTTTTAAAACAGGTTAGTTCAAAGTTTTAAGTTCTGATATTAATAAAATATGTACCAGTGTTTTCTTGCAGATATGTTTTTGACGTTTATTCTGTACTTCTGAAGATCTCCGACACGTACTGAGCACAAGTTGTGAACTACAGCGTGCCATGTGGTGTTCTCTAATTGTGAGGTTATTTACGACTAAACTCACTCATTTCATTTTCAAATATGTCTGCAATAGCCCACTACGAAGTCAATTTTGTTATTGTTTCAATATCTTCCGTGACAATTGCACGTTTTGCGTTTCAAGGCTGATCAGTAAAAGCGCAGAAAATCTTTCCAGCAAACTTTTATGTTCTTTTATTTCAGTTTTATATGTCCCAGGATGATCGAAAGCCCGAGCATTATTACCAGTGCCAAAGCTTCGTCTGCTCTCTGGCATATTGAGTGACCGTGGAGTTCCCTCGAACACCAGTCTCCTCCCTTGTGACCGAGTCGCGTGTTCCTTGTCTCTCCCTGTAGATTCTCCTAACCGCGTAACAACAGCACACAGAAACTGTTTATATTGAAACTAAACTAAACCTGCATAATTTGTGTAAATGCTAAGCCAAAGATATTATTGTGAGAGAAAGTCGTAGGTTTAAATTTTGTCTTTATTAATGAAATAAACCAGACCTCCCGTGTCACCCATATTTAAAGAAACAGTCACTCTATAACTCCCTTCAATAATAAAAGCTAAAATAAAAACTTTATAGTCCAGAAGATACATCAGGAATTGCTGGTATATTTTGATAAATGGACACCATTGTTTTTTTTAATGTGTCTGAAGCAAGTTGAATGTGTCCAGTCAGGCAGACAGTTAACAGCACGCCAGGTGGACATAGGCTCCGAGATAGAAGACAAAAGCACCAAAAGTACCAGTCATTTGCATGCTCATATTGAAGACGGCTTAAAATGTTGTGAAATGGTGTTTGTTCTGCTGGCGGGATTGTGGGAATCTCTCCTGAAGCCGAACATCAACAATCCGAGTCTAATCAAGGTCCAGCAGTGTCAACGCCTCTACAGTCATAAAACATTCATAAAATGCAAATGATGTTCTAGGGTTTTCATGGGGTCACCGATCTCAGGGATGCCAAACTAAGCTACAGCTGCAAACCCATTCCTTTCTCTCCAAATCGGCTGTATATTGGGATTGAAGGAGGCACTTTTCAAAATAATACTTTTGATCGAGATTTATTTCCGAATTTAGATTCCAAGTTTCACAGAATGGTTCATGTTGCGGAAGAGCTCAGTAAAAACAATAACGATACACAGAAAATGGAACACAAAGTGAACAAATCACACAAAAATACACATTTTCCTATCAGGCATAATATAAAAACTCAATCTTTAATTTGTAGCCTGGTTAATATTTCAAGAAATTAAAATGTCATTTGTTGAATTGACATAGACTGTATACGTTTGTACGTAATCTCTCCATTAGGTCAGACGCGAGTTGAATGACAGATAATGGATGCACTAGTGAGTATGTGGAAGGGAAGCGAAGAAAACACAGAGAAGATTCTCTTGGACAGAGAAGATATCAAATAACAAGGAGAGGATGATATTTATTGTTAGTGTGTATTATCACAGTTCGTTAGCCTGTAAACCACACATAATGAGACCCCCATGCGCCATGAAATCTGTTATCGGGCCCTTTCTTTCACTCATCTGTGTCTTCTAAACTCCACCAACATGGCGGTCTGTCAAAGTTTAGACCCGTTAGCTTTCTCATTAATCGCGGTATTGCTCTAAAGAGATATTGTTAAGGCGTTGTGCTAACTTAATAGAATAACAGTAGTGTCGACATGGTGCTAGTAAACTTGTGATAATCTGAGCTACTTTAAGATGGATGTACTCTGATTTAGATTGCGTTGCGCCGTTTAATTGACATTTCTTTAAGTTCATTATCTCCGCTACATCCCGTCGCTAAGAACTTTTTCTAAGATAACTTTGTCTGTCAGAGACATTCACCACTCGCCAAAACCCAAAGCGTTTTTATTGGGCAATAAAACGCCCAATCATCTTGCAGGACGGATCAATAGAAGTGCATGTACGATGCTCTCTTTGTACGAGAACTTCAAATGAATAGCCTGAACTTGCAACTCTTGGTGAGGCGTGAAATCTCTCGAGATAAATACACAGTTGTGAAAAGAACAAAACCGTTTTACAACATGGCACCACCGATACGCCGAAACACGTTCACTGTAAGGTACCATTAATACACTGAAACACGTTCACAGCATGGCACCACTAACACACTGAAACTCGTTCACAACAAGTCCGCTTTTACACGTTGAAACAGTTCACACCAAGGTACTACTCAAACGGCGAAACACGGTCACAGCAAGGAACCACTAACACACTGAAACACGGTCACAGCATGGCACCACTCACGCACTGAAACACGGTCACAGCATGGCACCACTAACACACTGAAACACGTTCACAGCATGGCACCCCTAACACACTGAAACACGGTCACAACATGGCACCACTCATACACTGAAACAGTTCACAGCAAGGCACCACTAACACACTGAAACAGTTCACAGCAAGGCACCACTAACACACTGAAACAGTTCACAGTAAGGCACCACTAACACACTGAAACATACCACAGCATACCACCACTAACACACTGAAACAGTTCACAACAAGTCCGCACTTACACGTTGAAACAGTTCACACCAAGGTACTACTCAAACGGCGAAACACGTTCACAGCAAGGCACCACTAACACACTGAAACAGTTCACAGCATGGCACCACTCACGCACTGAAACACGGTCACAGCATGGCAACACTAACACACTGAAACACGGTCACAGCATGGCACAACTAACGCACTGAAACACGGTCACAGCATGGCACCACTAACACACTGAAACACGGTCACAACATGGCACCACTAACACACTGAAACACGGTCACAGCATGGCACCACTAACACACTGAAACACGGTCACAGCATGGCA
>JAVFBX010019319.1:0-18251 GCA_034783855.1 Mopalia kennerleyi | reverse complement strand
AAACTATTACGACTGCAGCGAGCATGCCGCCCCTTAATTTAAATTTTCTGGAAGAATATTTAAATTTTATACTTTTATTAGCTAAAAAATACCACTTAGCCTACAAAGCTGGGGTGGGATTAACGAAAAGCTTCTAGCTTCGGCTTCTTCAGAAAAATAAGTATAACTCATTTGAATCTGTAATTACAAAAAAATCCTTATTTTGGGCGCTAGTGCCTCTTTAATGGAAGAAAAAAAAAATGCACGTTTTTACTCAGTACGAAATAGACTTTTATAACATAATCTAGAAGGAAGTTGTCCTTTCAGATCAGCGATCACGTAATCACAAGTTATTGGCATTTCTCTAGAAGACAGATGTTTATTTCCCCGTTACAGGAAACCATCTCCATTGTTAGACAAACCCTTTAGGTTATTCATCTGAAAAATTTCCCGGCTAGGTTGACAATGTAACAAGCGACATTGTCACCCGATAGCTAAAATCCATCAATGTGTTAGCCAATTCTAACTTCCTAATTTTTTTGTCAGAAATATTTCTAGTAGAGCACAAGACATTTCCCTACTTTACCTTTTAGTTTATCGTTTCAAGCGTCTTCAATTGGTCTGATATCCCAGTGATATGTATTGAGTTTATTGGCGCATGGGTTGCTCTACAAGGGATCTATGTACACTATAGACTCTTCTATAGAGTACGTCTATGCAGGACGATTGACCTTTGACCTACCAGCAATGGGCGGCAACAAATCACAATATTCTTCAAACGTCTTTAAAAAAATAGTTTGTATACGTTATTCCATTCATCTCCGCAATTAATTTTCTATATTTATTTTATTGATGAAACCTTTTATATCTTACATTACAGTTCGCTATACAGTGTGGAAATTCATTTATCCACACAGTTATATTATGCGAGTTTAAAATTATTTTGATCAACTATGTCAAACAACTGAACGGTTTTCTGTCACCAAATTCTACTCCTTGGAAAACTATTATTACTTTCTATTATTTGTATTACTTTTTTAACACGTGTTTTTAACACTTCGAAGCGGCAATTGGTGGCGTAATCGGACAATCGAGCAGTTCATTATCACTTGACTAATAGACAGCCGTGTCCACAAAACAATTGCTAGCTCACTATTTCTTTTACAAATATGTTCATCATCACTCATTTGGACACCTAATTTGGAAGAATTGTTTTTTTTTTTGCTTTGACAATCGAGTTAAGTAACAATGGTATAAAATCATCTGCCAAAGATCTGATCATGTCCAATTATTACTGAAAAATCTGTTTCCAGGCAATTGTCTTCTTGATTACACGTCAATATCCAGGTAATTGTTTTCCGCGGTTTGTTAACTTCGAAAGCTGGGGATTTCCTCTTGATGCTGTGGCGAATAAAGTGATTTACCGGTAGTAACGCGATCGATGGTACTTCTGACTGGTACTGCTGGTGATGTTGATAGGCTAAATGTTCTATAACAGTCCATACTAAGGCAATATAGCCACTTAGCTATTGTCGTCCATATCTTCACTGAACATTATTGATGGTCTATATATAAACAACCTACCTTGTATAGATAACTAACTTTGTTGAACTCCTGATATTTTGAACTATACATGTACTACAATTGTATATTTGTTTATTTATAATATTTACACTAGTATATTTGTTTATTTATGCATGTATACTAGAGTATATACTATAAATAAACAAATACACTAGTGTAGGCTTTATTATGATTTTGTAGTGGGGGCGTCCGGTCTTTCATAGATATCCCTATAGAAACAGGCATATCCATACCAAAGCTACGTTTGTACATTTCTCTGACAAACCATTAGAAGACTTGTCCCATTACATGGACAATGCAGATCTTGGATTGTTTAATGATATATGTAACTACCTGTGTATACCGTTATCACTCACTATATGGTGCATTCTATAGTGATGTTTTAAGAATATAGTTAACAGAGCTACAGACAGGTGATTTGGGCATCGCTGCCTTCCTGATGATACAAAATATTGTTGCATTCCATAAAAAACCTTTCAACACATGTTTGGAGTAAGACTTTTCACAGCACACATTGAATTTGCCGGATTTCTAGAATGCTTAAGATCGAATCGTCACTGGACACTAACTATGCCGCCTATTAGAGATCAAGGTCAATTTAATTGCTTTGTGTTCACCAGCAAGGGAAGATAAAGGCGAAGAGAGACTTCTCTCAGCATTAATATACTTATTTAATTAACAACGGTAAATTATATTCTATCAGAGCGACTCAACATAGCTCTATCAGTGTTATCGAGTGACACAGACACCTAATCTGAACGGCGCCATAGTGTCGGTATTTGAGCCGATTCACTGTTATCCGTAACTCCTGTACATTAAGTCCCAGTGTCTTTTGTGTGGTGGATGGTAGGCTGCTTATTTTCAATCTCATAAATTTTGCCCTCATTAACTATATTAACTGCATTCTTGTCATACAATGTTATTTCTTAATGTAGTTATACTTTCTTTGTGTCTACAGGAAGGCTGTTTCGACCCTCTCCTTACAGCTATCTTACGAGAAACAATCGTTATGCGTCTTCACTGACGAATTTATTGCAGAAATTAAATGATCGATTGATTGATGTTTACCTCGTGCTTAAAGGTATTTAATTTATTTGACGCCGGTGTATGTCAACAATAATTGAATCTAGCACAACGAATATGTGACGCGTTAATTCTATTTTCCTGGAGGACTGTTTCGCAAATTTCCACAAAAGCTTATTAATTTGACAATCAACACATTGAGGTCATCAGTTGCCGATGTATTTAACCATACTGCAGGAAGTTTTGGGAGAAGACTGTCAATTTTTGTGTACGCTTTGAAACTATTTCAAGTGAGCTCAAGATATTAGTAACATCAGGACGTGTTCTTCTTATCTTTATTTCTCTGCGAGCTCGCTTCTTTTAATAAGCATCGAAATTACACTGGTTTTCCTACAGAGCGAAACAATGTCACGTTGTTTGTTTTTGTTTCAAGACTATTTAGTGTGGACACATAGCGCCATTTTGCACCTGAATCAGTCCTTTAATATCGTTACAATTTCACCTTTATTTTTTACCTGTATTTAACTTCCGACAATGTCACTAAATAAAACGTTTGGGACAGTGTGTAAATCTTATAGTATGTTTTGTTCTTTGCACACAAAGGTGTTCCGCGAAACAGAAACCACGAAAACATTCATTTCTTTTCAAGTGCTCGTTGTTGCTTTAAAACATTGATTCCGGAAAACTGCCCTAATTGGTTTTCAATTGGTGTATTGTAAGCAGTTGTTTTAACATAAGCAATAATTTCTTGTTTTCATAAACATACCATCATTATTCTACTACTCCGCCCCCCTCTCTCTCTCTCTCTCTCTCTTTGCAGACAATTACATATAAACATCCTGAAAGAAGGTGTCTAACAAGTCGTAAGATCGATTCGTTTTTTTATGTGTAAATTATTTGAAAAATGAGTTAGTAAATGAACACGTTATTATCAGTAATTTACAGCCACATTTTTCAAAACGAATACTGACCAATATTTCATTCTCATTGTTAACAACTTTGCATTCTTTCCAAAACACTTCTACAAGAGAGAATAGTGAAAGCAGTGTGTATACCGTTGAAACAACGACCCATTGTTTCCTAAAGAAGCAGGCATGACCTCGTGAACATATCCCGTTTACCCCATGCAGCCATGGACAGTTCCCTTCAACATGTGACCATACGTCACTAAACATTGTGTCCACTGCTAATCCCGTTATAAATCACTTGATGGGTGGATATAATCTTACTCTGCTCAATTACTCCACCATACCTTTGTTTTCAGGTCTTATATTAAGAACACAACGCTTAAACTATTCGAGTTATCATAGCACTACCGACAAATGGACTGTTAAGTAAAAAATCAGTTTGATCTAATCCCCGCGGTGCAATATTGAGCCATTCTTACTAAGCTCTATTTTCAACGAACAATTATCTCCTGGGCTGATGATGAAAACATTGCGAACGACCTACTTGATAATCAGCTTGTCAACAATTCCCGCTTAGTATGTTCAAATAGAACAGAAGGAAACAACAGAAGGGACAAACTTCGTGCAGCACATAAAATAAGGTATATGTATAAAACATTTCAACAATTAACTAGCGTAATTTGTCATCCGTACTTAGTGTGCATGGCGATTGAGACCGAGGGCTTTAACCAGGCTTACAATGCCTATATTAGGCTCATAGCGACGATAGAGTCTTCTCGTAAGAACGGTAGTCAAACTTGCAGTTAAAATACACCACAGAACTCGCTGTCTTCCAAGAAAAGGCTGGCTCACAACAGGTAATCACGTAAACGTTTAGGGGGAACGATAATGAATTCCGGCCAGATCTCAGTACTGCCCATGTGTAACGTTACTTCGTCTATGGCAAAGTCACTTAAAGAGAAAATTTGAATATCACCAGTGACGTGCGTTGGGCCGTGAAAGCAAAGCTACGATGATAGATTGGGTCAAACTAATTGAAATTCATGAGCATTTCCGTTTAAACGGCTCAACGACTCCACACACATGTCACAATAAAATAATGCAAGACATTGTACTTTACTGAAAATCAGAGACAAAAAGTATAAAAATTGCCAATAAATAATGCATTGAATACAGGGCTACCAGTTAATTGGTTTTATTGATCACCGCTTGACAGGGAAATGACCACCTGATGGTGCCAACAAACTAGAGAAAAACGAGTACATGTGTCTCGAATATAATGAAGACGTCAGTGGCTTGGAATTACATTAAGTCAGAATTCGGCTTCATCTAATCTTTTCAGCAACTCTTATTCTTTCATCTCAGTTGTCCGAATCTGGGTTGATGACAAAACCGCGATTATAAAGTTTAGACAATGACATCAATACATGTATAACTAGACTTTTATAAATATGGTTCTTATTGAATAAGGTACACGATCGTAACTCCTCGCTGGTTGGAGTGTAAGCACTGTTTAACAATACATTGTAAACATAATTGGAAGTTATTCGTCAAGTCCGAGGTAAACAAAAATAAATTATAGCTTAGCACACATACTCAGTCTGCCAAAGCAATACACCATCTCTGTCAATACGAGTTTTGATACTTCCGAAGTCTTCATTGATCAATCAATTCTAAGTACATTGTGGTTTAAAGGTGAAGATACCATTGGTCACCGAAAAGGTTCAATGAGCCTAAGACTACCAGTCATGTCAGTCAAGTGTTCAATCCAGTGAACTTTCACCTTTGTTACAGGTATGAAACGCGTAATACCATGAAGTAAATGACATCGCGAGCGATTCGCTTGAGACAGTAGCCAATATTGGAATTGTTCAATGTTCCTACGATGTTTGATTAAAAAAGAACCAAAATTTTGATTTAAAAAAAATAGAAAAAAAATTACTTTAAGGATGGTTTTATCATAAGTTATTTGCATAAACACATGTGTATGAACTAACCCTATACTACTAGTTGGGGATCTCGGAACCCCTAATTGACCCATTTAAGAACCCCTAGAAAGGTTTTTTACCACGGAAGGTCCTTATGTGGTATCGAGTACACCACACCACTGGCACACGCTATGTTGTTTGAAAGGATTAATATCGATGTTCTAGGAAGATATGGTCGTCTGTAAACAGGTTACCATATTCTAGCCTGTAACGATACATTCAACAGAGCATAGCTCTCCATAAGTACGTCTAAGTAGTGTAATTGATCGTAGAACTACCGTTAATTGACTTCATTACACCATGCTGAGGAAATGACTAGATTACTGGTAAGCATTAACAATCCAGAGAAAACAATTACCTGGATATTGCTTTTTAATCAAGACGTCAAGACATCACAACATTTCCTAGAAACTGTTAAGTCTGAATAAAACAAGATGTTATATTAATTGTTTATGCCACTTTATCACATGGTTATTGGACTTATGTTCATTGGATAACGGAACAATGCCAATCCAGTGTCTGCCTTCGTGTCTAAAGGTAAACGGATTAATATGACTTGCTCATTGTGTCTTGTTTTCCTGTGTGCTTCATAGAATGCATTTCATAACCAAACTGCTCTGTTTAATAAAAATAACTTTCATAGATGGAATGACTTCCTCCTTAACATGCAAGCTGCTGTTTGTGTTTTATCTCATGCTACACGAGCGTCTAAAGAGACGAAGTGTCATAAATCAAAGATCTAAAATGAAATGCAACCCTCACCTATATATATCGTCAGGCACAATGCCAAGTCGGGTTTGAATTAAAAAAACTACTTTATGAAAGAACCAGACAGAAAACCCTAATGGTATGTAATTAGCAATAACTTCAAACTTGGCACTATCCATATGAAAGGTCATAATTACACGTCTATTCCTCAGACTATCTTATTTTCATTACAAATTTGTTACATCGTAGAACTATAATTAAAACTGTGATCAGATGTAGGTGAAGGTCGAATGCATTTTGAATTTAGTTTACAAAGCGAAGTGTTAAGCTCAGACATAACCACAAGACAACCTGGCTCAAAACACTGATGATCATATATTTTAACACCAATACACCAATACTATGATTCAATGACACAATTACAGGAGTAAGAAGTTCATATGGATAACAACGTCAAGAGCTTAAAACCTCCATCTATGGATAAAACCAACTACTTTATCTTTGTTAATCTTTCCTGTATATGTAGACATTTTTTAATCAATCACCATATACATATATTGTATGTTGGTTGATAATTTAAACTTGAAAACGATCTATGAATTGAGATTGAAAGGGTGGGATATATATACACAACAAAACAGTTATTCTCATTATGAAATTATTAATTATTTCATGATTTCCAGTTTCCAAACGGCTTTAAAACTTTTTTAATGACAACGTGGTATCACAACAATCTATTTAACGGGCTCGGAATTTCCAATCAAACGAATGCCAATACTGATTACAGTAAAACAGGAACACGATATTCAGCACGTTGTCTGACATGGCCGTATTTGCTGTTCTACTAGGATTTGACCCACAGAAGGTTGGTGAGTACACTTAGCCTATGATAGATCACCAGTAGTACCGGAACAAACTGGTACTGATCGTAGAGCCACTACTAAATGACTTTATTGACCACCGCGTATTGATGAAAACACCAAGTTACTGTTGGTTTGAACAATCCGCGGAAAACAATTACCTGGATATTGACATTTAATAAAGATGTCGGTTATCTGGAATAAACACATTTCCTAAAACCACAGAATACATCAGAGAAACCCAGGCAAGCTATGGACATTTCACTGCCTGGAGAGACTCCTATACCAAGCCTAAGATATAGGTTGAAGCCCACTTAACCTTCAAAAACATAACTGCTAAAATTATCAAATTAAATAAATTGACAACATTCCATTTCCCGATATAATTATAAGCTATCTTTAATAATTCCTTGTTATAGTGATGTCTTCTCCAGATTAAAGACGACCGACACATTGTTGTAATTTTAAAAAATATCTTAATATGAATATTGCACATTGAAACGAGACCCACACTAGATATGTCACTCAATCAGCAGACGGTGGTTTTCAGGAAGTCCGACATGGCGATGATTTATCAGTGTTTTTACAATTTGACATTCGGTAAGAACTGTCATGCGGTAATTGTTCTACCCTGGGTCTGTGATGAAACGGTTCTACGTATAGAATTAAGGAACACGATGTTCAAATGTTGTTTTTAATTTTTAATTTTTAAGTAAGTCTTGTTTCCCGATGAGTGTTTGGCCAAAATCCTCACGCGCTGGCCACGTATAGTTATAAAGACCTTAACCAATCACCGGGGGTAATTTGCTTATCTGCTGTAGTTCAGTGAATAATGTTAAAGGTCTTTATCCGTTTCGTTCCGACTGAAGTCTATTTGCTACCTGTAGACCTGTAGACAATGCTGTTTTGTTACCCGTGTTAACCTTATGAACGTCGTATAACAAAACAGTTAATACCTTTAAAATCATTCTAGCGGATTTATATATGCCCCCCCTCCCCCCCAACAGTCATACAGACCTCTGTCTCCTGTCTTGGACAGTATGGCTACTGTGTGTGTGTGTGTAATGTCGAATGCCTAGGGATCGATTCCCATTGGAAACATGTACATTTTTCGATTTCTCCGTTTATAAAACATATATTGTTCAGATCTATATTCTAAAGTCCAGCAAGACTGTTGACACATATATCAGAAGATACACTCGATTAAATGGTAAACCGTTAAATAAATCAAAGAGTAAATGTATTGCCCTCTTATTTTAGCATGACATTGTGCAATCATCATTTTTATTAGAAGTTAGAATCGCGATAGACATCGACCAATTTCAGACACCCCATGACAAGATGGCCTTCGATATTTTCACGCGAGTCGGAAAATGACAAAATTTCACACTGATTACCTACAATGCTTGTCTAACAAGGGAGCTCGTTTCTTGTAATGAGGAAATAAATATTTGCCTTCGACAGACATAATGGAGAGACTGAGCAATAAACTATTAGGTAATGCCAATAACGTCTGATCACGTGTCCACTGATCTGGAAGAACATAGGTCGGTCACATTACTTGCACTTTTTTTTTTTATAAAAGTGCAAACATTATTCTGGCGTATGGGCTATTTTCTTAAATGTTTTAATTGTTGTTGGACTAAACATTTGGTCCGCTGCTCCCAGGCAGCACCTTTTTCTACAGTGTTTAGTTTATCTATGAAAGGAATGCGCTAACCCACTCTGCTGTTGTAGTGTAATCCTCATATCTACATGTATCAGAAACGCTATAACTAGAAAATAAATTAACACATTAATATTTAGACGACGGAATGTGTTGGGCATTTATCGTTCTCTTCTGCTTGACATCCGGGTATTTCGTATATACTCTGTCGCTATATTTTGACTACTGATCGTCCAGGGTTGTGTTCTGTGTTGCGGCCCTAGGACTAGGAGGGAGAATTGGCGTCTTTTTAACTTTCCGTTTATGCTAGAACTAGAAAGATGAAAGGGGTGTACTCAAAAGTGGGTTGAATTACATAAATTTCACAGATCACATGACTTACCGTCATTATTATTCTTTACCAAATTCCGCCAAACAATTTCACCTCATTTCGATAATATGACATTCTCGTCTGTATGTTTTGTGAATACAATTACGCGAAAACAAATTCGCTTATTTTGCCCAAACATGGAAAATGGCTTCCCCTATTTTGATAGTGTAAGTGTTTGCAACTTTGCATTGCATCAATTTCCAAAAAAAAAACAATATAAACACCATTGCGTAATTGGACAATTTTCATGACTGTTGATGTTATTAACACAATCGCTTGATAATAAAATTAACCGACATCAAATTTAGACCTAAGCTTTCGTCTCTGGAGATTACGAAATTGATTATTTCAAGGACCGCCATGGCTTCCAATGAATATGTTACTATGGTCAAATCCCTATGTATTACGAATACTATAACCTCAAAACAAATTTTCAGGTTGAATCCTAATTTTCATTGTAAGTTCTCACTTTTGCAACGATGGCTATCATTGCATTCTACCAATATACGTCCTTCAATAACACTGTAATCGTGTGTTTCGTAATTTTCTAGACAACTTACTAGTAATTGAAAAGAGGTTATCTGTACAGGCAAATACTTGTTTGATATTCTGGGGGAAATATTCTTAACCCACTTGAATTGAACTCTAGAATTAAATGATATAACTTGTTGAATTTTAAAAAAATAAACTAGAGTAAAACCTTTACTTTTTTTATAGAACGATTTTAATCAAAATGGATTGACTAATACAACAAGATGGCAAATGAGACCACAATAATGCCATTAATGGATGAAAAAAGTTCTTTTTTGTAGTTCTTAATTGTTGACAGAGAACTCATTCCGTGCTATTGTCTCGCAACACGCGATATTTCACTTTGTTTCTGGTCGCACCGAGTTTTGTTTTTAATAAGAAATGACATCATTAAATCATTTTCAGCACGTTTTACTGGCGGGCAAAATGTACTTCACAAAGCCACTAATCAAATACTTCAGTATTACCTAAAAACCAAACCAGTCACGAACAAAACCATCAATCAAACGATTCTGAATACCAGAACGAAGGATTAATTACAGTCTAAAATCTATGGTGTCTTACATCTGCATTGGCTCTAAACATAACTTCATTTAAATTGTAATGACGTTTGTACTGCAGCCATTACGTCGTCATGGTAACTAAGATTAACTTAGGTTAAGATCTCTGTGTGGTACAATATTCAAGATCCAAGTGGGTGAAAACCTATTTACTACATGGGTGCATATAATTACACATTCGAGATATCCAAGTTGTACGCTTTAACCAAGAGATTGTCGTTTTGTCTCACATTTGACTAAAATAGTGCGCTACAAGTTGGAATCCAGGAATGAAGACAAGCCACGTACTTTGACCTTACCAGCAACCTTTGTCTTCACAACAACCGTGAATAGCGATTTATATGACGCCACAGGAGTTCATCCTTTTTGTCGTAATTGAAAATGCCAGAAATCCATTTTGACGCCAGGGAGCTACCAGTTCGGCCCCTTTCTCAACTTCTGCGGATTTATTTTGGCTACATTTTAAATATAGTAAGTCACAAGGCTTATTTGTAACGTTATGAAAGCGAGCATAAGTGGATATTGTTCTGATGCCTACTTCACTAGTATATTGCTCAACAATTCACAGTTATATTTTCACAAGTTATTTTTCGAAAAAGACAAATGGTATTGAGAAGTCTTCAATATCTTTCCCTGACAGACTTTTAGATTGACCACTAAGTGGAGACGTTCAAAATAATTGAATATGATCTACTTTAACTGACATAATTTTAAAAGAATTGTTTTCAAACGCACTTACCTTCGTAGTAATTTACTTATCTAGGCGGAACTGTTTTATGTTGATTACATATATGACTTGTTATATATTTGAATCGTGGAATGTTTACGAGATAAAGAAATAATCACACAAAAAACCGTCTGTTGGAATGTAAGACAAATAATAAGAGAGACGGATGGTGTTTATAAGCCTTTGTTCAATCTCCAATTCACCGTCAGAACATCAATGATTCACCCATTGCCTGATATGTTCCACACTTGATTTTCAACACTAAAAAAACCCATCCGAGCTGGAAGATTATGCGGAATGAAATGCACAAAACACAACAGAATATAAAGACATGGAACCACATATACTAAATTTTATTCGCATATAGTCTGGTCTTCATCGAGAGTCCCGCATTAACAAGACTCTTTCAAATAAACAGTCAGTTCCAAAGTTTCATTGGCAATTAAAGATATTGCTACCATCTGACGACTAGCATTAGTACTATGTTAGACCTTCCTTTAACTCTCAGTTGGATTCTTCTAACGTTTAAATAGTACATACTCATTCGTTAAAAAATTATTTACAAATAGAGCTCGTGTAGGCCTACATCCCGTATGTGACATATTTTTAATAGGGGTATAAGGGTACTGAATATGGAGTGCATTTCGCACAACAAAACGGTTTGATATGAATGGCATTTTGTTGAACCAGACTCTTTTAATTACCCGTCTAGACGCCAGTGTGGCGGATTTCTTTTCTTTTCATGTTAAGATCAATATGTACATACCATCTAACCAGGAAATCTCAGACAGATCTGGATTATGGTGACAGAAATCGTTCAAATTGCTATGACTACAGCTTAAAATGCAATTCCAAAACTAACCAACAATAGAAGTATAGTCACAGATCTACTAGACCAAAGCACAAATAATTCATATTAACTTACTACAACATGATACATTTATTAAACGAATGGGACATAAAAACTCTTCGGGAACAAAAACACAAAGAAGACACCTTGAAGCAAATAACATCACACTTGGAATAGTTTCAAAGCTTCAAGACAATTTATAAAGCTCACCCAAAACCTCATGCAGTAAGGTTAAATACATCGGCAAATTGATGACCTCCATGTTTTGAATATATGCTAGACTTAAATAGTCAACTTAATGAAAAAAACTAAATAGACTTAATAATCACATTTGGACGATAAATGTCCAATGACTCAATTCTTTACAAATACACTCTCAGTTAAATTAATCAGCTTTGAAGAACTATTGCGAAACCAAAGTTTAAAAAGAAGCACTACAGGCTAGACTTGTTGTTTTACTCCTTTAACAAGGCCCGTTAAGGACTGTATGACCAAGTTTTTGTTTAATTAGCTAAGTATGAGCATTTGACTTCATTCTCATGTTATTATATAAACATTATTATGTTGCGTCGGTTGTAGCACGGAATAAAACTTGAGATTCAAGAAATGCGGACGAATATTGTACAGCTATTTGGATGGCAAACTATACAGAACTACAGAGGTCTTATTATTGAGGGTGACTTAAAAACAATATAATTACGCCTATTTGTGTAGGCTATGGAGAAATAAGTAGTTAGCTTAATGATTAGTTTAATGGGACTTTTTCCCGCCAATATTCCCAGGCGGTTATTACAGTGAAAGAAAGCGGAAGCAAAATTTGATGACAGCAAAACCAACAACACAGCCATCGCTTTTCCCAGACATAAAAGAAACCGGCAGTTCTTGGTTTTATCTTTGAAGATCCCCTAATGACTTTAATCACACAAAGCAGAGGTTTCTGAGTCTTTGAAAAAGGCAATGTTTCTGAAGGGAATTGTGGTTGAGGGTCAAAACAATTACCTTATGGTTATATGAGAATCAAGAGAAGAAATCAAACAGGGAAATACAATAAAAAGCTACTCTGATTCCTGATGATTTATTTACTTGCGCAAACCTTTTTTTAGTTAACACCAAAAGTTTTGAAAACTCGGTTATTGGTTTTCCCCGTCCGTCTTGTTCAGTTTGAAATTGATATGATTTATTTAAAATCTTTCTGTGAACAGAGTTTTAGATTGAAAGTTGCCGATTAACCGTTTGTTAGAATATGTGTTACAATGTAACAGAAGCACAATAACAGACTTCTACAACACTTTTAACAGATTCTACAACTTAACTAAGGTTTATATGACAGTAATGACAAACATTCATCCAGGAAACCTTACAGATAATTTACTATAACTGGATACAGTACACAGCGATGACGTCATGAATAAAGGGGTTCAAGAAACATGACGCGCGTAATTAGCTTCGGTCTAATTTCTTATCTACAGTAAATATACCGATATTAGTATTCAAAAGTAGGTGAAATTCTGATTTTAACTGAAGAATTTAACAAATATGTTGCACGCTGGTGTCTGAATGCTATAATATATTGGGAGAGGTTAACGGGCTTGATATGTTTTGGTATTTAAAATTTACTGTAATATGTAATATGTTTGTATGTGGGCTTTGGAGAAATTGGGCGTAACGTTAGAGGTTCGTTTAACATGTATTTTTCCCTAGACCTTCTTCGTCAGATAATTTTTGTCAAAACCAACAGATGCCGAAGCTAAATTTGATAATTTCAACACAAACTCATGACTAAAGTCGGCGTCATGTACAGACATAAAAGAAAACCGTTGTTATAGGTTTCGCCTTTAAATATAGATCCCCAACTCACTTTAATCACTCAAGGCAGAGACGTCCTCTGTGGTCTTGATAATGTCTTTGTTGAGTCTTTGAAAACAAAACTTCCCCCCAAGGGATTTAGGTTTACGATGTCTTTTGATCAAACGTTATAAAAAAACACAATAACAGACAAATACTAAGAATCTATTCTGGTAATAAACACCTCATTAATTTCGCGGAAGGTTCTTGTTTTATACACTGAATGTTAGATTGGGGAAAATCAATATTTTTATTACAATGTTTTGTACTACGCTTATAGTGGAAGGGACAATGAACAAGATAAAAATTGCGCAAAATAAGATGTTGACCATAGAACTTGCCACACTTACTTTTTTCAAATTAAGACACATGTATTTACACTTAGCGTAAAATTAAAACACACCAATACAGATACAACTTCCACATTTTAAAGATTTTGAGTTGGAGAGTATAATACCTAAAAGCTGGGAGTGTTGATAATATCTATCGAGAGAGGTTACAGGTCAACAGTGATCCAGTTGAGACGACATGAATGTGGTAGTATCGTGAGTTGGTTGGGTTTTGTCGTTTCCCGTCCCGGTTAGCATTAAAACTATTCTTCTATAACTTCCATAGGAAGGTTTGACGTAACAATTGTTGGGTTGAATAGATGTGACAGTGTTCCCATGACAACAATAAAATAACAGACGTTCAACATGAAGGACAGACGATAACTCCATTGACATTAAATTGTAATAAAATTCAAGCAATTTCTCTCTAAGTGTAAGTAATTCTAGCAGTCAAACCGTGGTAACAAAGTGTAGGGATTGTCACAGTTTTACAAAGATTGAAGCTTTTGCAGTTAGCTCGAAATATTTAGCTTACATGTGTGGCTTAACATCTGGCGTGGGTTTACATTAAATCACGCAATCGGAGAACAAATTGCAAGCTGATGAATGACCGCAAATATTGACCTTGCCAACATCGTGATTATATAATCAGCTTATGTCAACGAGAATTAGTCAAGATATCTTGGTTTTAATATCATCTGAGCTGACACAAATCAGTTGTCTCCCCTGGGAGATGAAGGTACAGAGTCCTCACACCTGAAGATGGTTGTCGTTGTTATATATATTTAACACTACACCCGAGAAGAAAATCGCTATAGTTAAAAAAAAGGTAAAAAAGTTGAAATTACCAAAAACATTAAGTGCAAAATATAAATTATTTCAAAATCTATAATTTCTAGTAAATTCCCACCTATGTTACCTTTCAAAGATGTCTTCCGCCACAATGGAATACAGGTACAAAAAGTACAACATAATTTGCAGTTATAATAATAGAAAAACAGGTACAACACTGATTGCGTAATAACATTTTTCGTATCAGTTATATATTTTTGTAAATCGGCAATAAATCCCCCGATCACCAGAATTGATAAGAAAGATAAGAGTCCAGTCTCGTTGAAGATTTCCTGACTTGTTACGGTATAACCAGCGGAAATAGCAAGTTACCGTCTAAGGCGACTTAACATAAAAACTAACATATATTTATTGGGAACCGTATTATAATATTTTTCCTGGCATGCGCCTTTCCGCCGACTACCCAACGGCTATTAAAAGGCTATAAACGGTTCCCATTCTGAACAAAACTCAAACCATTAAAAAACTTACAGCAGCCACCCAAATGTAACAAAACAGGCCGACAAAAATATGGCCTAATTCTACTTTAAACTGTAGATTAATCGCGAATTATCATTCGCGATTGATTTGCATTCTGCTTATTACAAAGAATGGTAGAATCTGTAACAAATATAGGTTTGTATTAAATAGAAGTTGTTATCAAATATCAATAAAGAAATGATGTCCCATCACATGATATGAAGAAACAGGCTTTCCCACAATCCAGGATCACCCACGTGATTTGTGTCAACTGAAAATATTTATATAATGAAAATTTTACTTTGAACTTTAGCCCTGGGCAGGTCACCCTGGCACAAATTCGATGTAAATATAATCTGATATAAGGCCCCCACAGCAGTGTAATCTACTGGAATTAGAAATTAAAAAAACTCACAAATCAGAAAACTCTTGATATCAGGTTTGCCGAGGGCACCTTGCCGAAACGTTCATTGATACTGTCACGTGTATCTTTTCTAACATAAACAACTGAATCGTGATGATTACGAGCTGGGATATATTTGTGTAAGATTCTTTGTTTGATAATTTGGGGTATAATTCCGTACCTAATGTTGTTTCACTCATATGTCGATGCGACAGCCCGATGGATCGAGATTCTCAGTCACTACATTACCGGTAACAAAGACATCCCAGAATGAATACTTCACAAAATTTTCCTAACATTTTTTCAAGACAAAGAAAATATTGTTTTCAATCGTGACAATGTATTGCAGGGATAAAAAAATATTAAATGAGAAAAAATGTCTACCACTGTCTGTTTTATCTATCAAATATTGCCAAAACAACATTGATCTACTAACATAGCTTCTCCATGTTATAAACTCAAAACAGAAAAATTATTCCTTTTCGCCTCCGGAGCAGACGTTTGGTGATTCCATTTCCACATGAGGCCTGATTTAGATGCCCAAGGGTTATAACTGATTGCAGCAAAAAGAAGACATTTAAATTCATTAGTTTTTTTTAGCATTTTGCTAACGGCATATTTCCAAGCATTCGTCTTAATTCCACAAACAAATTGAATTTAACGTGGAAGGAGATCAGCTGCGTAAATGTGAGGTTGTCAATGCAATGTTTACACGGATGACTCGGTGTGGTGGTAAAGAGTACTAGACTATTCTTGCTAGTTTGCATTACGATTTTAACGATTGTGCGCCTTGATAGTTTCTCATGAGTGGGTTTCACGAATTAAAGGGGTACGTCTTTCTCCACAGATAGCGCCGTTCATTGGCTGGGTATAATTGGGTGCGGTGAGGCGTTTGCCTGGGGAGTGGAAGGTCAACGGCACGGGTTTGGTAAAGCGTATGCCTGAGGACTTGAAGGTCAATGGTACCTGCGGAAAGGTTTTGCCGGAAGAAATTCAAGGACAATGACACAGCAGAACTATTGTTACAGTTGAGGTATAAATAATAGAACGAAGGAAGTTATTGTCGTCTGTGCCATGAACCGGACTGTTGTCTACTTTTTTTTTTACAAGTATACAATAGTGGTTCCAATTATTGCCGTTGCCATGTGCCAATGACTCAAACCAGTCAGGGGCGAGATGCCATAGTTGAACACTTAGTCCATGTTAAAGACCACAGAAAGAGTCATACGCTAAATCTGAGTGTGGGTTAAAGGCCCCAGATAGGGTTCGTAACCCGGGGAAATTCAAAAGTTAGACCTGATATTAGGGGGTCAATGGCCCTATACTATGCAAGGAGTATCGACCGCAGTTGAGCATTTAATACTCAACCTAATCAAGATTTTGGACTATAACTTGGAGTTATTAGTTAGTGTAGTGTTATTTAGTGTTCTTCAAACCCTCTAACCGCTGATTTTGGAACTGAGTATATAACTAGGAGTTTAAGACTCCAAGTCAGTGTACGTTTAATAATTGGAACCACTATTGTATACTTGTAAAAAAGTGTACGTCAGTGTACGTGGCGGAGTGGTCTAGAGTGTACGCTCTAGTGAGTGTATGCTTCTGGTCCATATATCCCCCTCACCTCTGGGGTCGCGGGTTCGATTCCTGCGGACCGTATGTGGGTTGGTATGCCAGCAACCAGCGGAAAGTCGTGGGTTTTCTGGGTTCATTTACTCCCCAGTTTTCCTCCCACAATAATGCTGGCCAATGATCTGTAATTGGGATTCAATCCTGTTGATCTAACATCGGATGAATAAAACATAAAACATACTGGGAAGGTCCTGATGTTGTAATAGAGGGTTGGAAGGGAGCGTCCGGTTGCCCTAGTGCTCTCTGAGCTAAGTGTCAACATGAATCCGCTCTGTTTGTGATGTCTTTGTATTACGCCCTGGGAATGTCTTGGTTTTGCCATCTCTTGTCTTTGTTCCCAGTGGCGTCGAGAGAGGTTTCCTTAACACGTTGCGCTGGTAAGCCGTCATGTGAGTGAAATAAGCTCAAGTACGGCGGTAAACCCCAAGCAAGCAAGCAGGCAAACGAACAAACAAAAAACCCAGACAAACTTAATAGTGTACGTGACCTGATGGACAAATATTAATACCACATCTGACTGCGTGAATAAATGCTACTTCAAATATCGAAGCGGAGAAAACCCTTGGGTCAAATAGAGTTCCAGAGCACTATATACAGTTGAGTATAGTATTGTCGCTTTCTATCACTAACATTCCATATTAAGCCTTAGTGTCGGTGCGGAAAACGTTCCAGGCTTACAGAAGCACGTTTTAACCGCTCAGAATCGAACCTCGAGAAGGCGTTACCATTGACCAGGTTTTAACTGTAGACACCAAGAGAGACACAAATATAGTAGATACATTTCTGGAAATGTAATTAAAATAAAATTAGGTAAAGGCATTTTGTCTGCTGTATTGAAAAAAAACACATCCTGCGAGCTACTTATCGTGCTCGGTTGCTTTAGTTGGGTTGAACTGAGAAATACTTCCAATCCGCCTGTCTTACCGTTCATTGAATTAAAACAATAACTTGAAAACAAATTCACGGATTAACTTAATCCT